>PVKA01042054.1:0-17658 GCA_004027165.1 Ctenomys sociabilis
AGATTGAAGTTCTATAGTGTGCCTGGGGAGAGTCACATGAAGAGAAAACTTTCTCTCAAGCTCTCACAGAGAGCAAACTGGTCAAGTATTGGCCGTGACTCATCCACATGGATGACACAGACAAAGGATATACAGAAAAATGTACAGGACTACAAGATAAACCCTGAGAGGACTTCACTGACCACATAAGAAATATAAAGTTCATGTGTTGGTATATAAGTCTTGATCTATCTAGGTCTTAACCATCCAGCAGAAAAGTAAAGAAATGAAGTATATATCGTGGGGCCATAATATTAAGCTGAGTTGTAAATGGCTATGGTCAACAACTTCTTTGAATAACTCACTATTGTTGTAGAATGCTGGACTGTGTTGGACTGTGGTGTCGAGTTCAAGCACCTAAGTTAGTTGAATGACAATGGTGTGCCCACCTTTGACAGGTGTAGACAAAGGAAGGGTTGTAGAAAGAAAAAACCATGATGTGTGTGTATAGACAGTACAGTTGAGATAGATAACGGTGTGCTTCTACATAATTCTATGAGATACAAGATCTGCACTAATGGTGGTTGGACAGGATATTATGTCGGCTTCTAGTAGTACGGTCATCCACTGGGAAAATAATCATTGAATTTTTTATATAATTCAGGTATAAAAATAAGATAAGTAAGCAGCTACACTCTTAATTTACTGATAAGAGACATCTGCTAAAATCATATCTGTCAATATAATATCATGTATGCACCTTGTACGATAACAAAACATTATGAGAACCGTTTGCAATGTATTAATTTATCGAATCTGTCTTGTTCAGGTGTCTTGAAACTGTCTGATTGACATTTGTAGTTCAATAAAATAAAAAAGTAATAATAATAATGGTCAGTTTTCAAAGGGGAAATTCATTAATTTTTACCAAGATTTATTTGGAAAGATAAAATAGGATGTGGATAAAACACACTAGAGAGATGACGATCTTCTAGATATCAATTAATTATTTTCTTTTTGTATTGTTTAGTGTGTCTTGATTTCTTTCTGGCATATAGTGTGAGGCAGGGCCACAAAATTTTAGGCTTTTCAAAACAATTTTTTGATAACGATTTTATTGAGAAAGCAATCTTTACCAATGTATATATAATTCTTTATTTGTCATAGTGCACTCATTTCTATGTGCTCTAATATGCTTTTGTATTTTATATTTTATTATCTTTTTATCAAACTTTTTAAATGTTAGAGTTAAATGAACCTTTTCTTATTACATCCCACCTACATTTTTGTGCAATATAAATCTATTTTATATTTATGCAATATAAATCTATAAGAATATTTTATGTGTATTGATAGACAGTAAATAGAAAAACAAATATATATATATATATATATATATATATATAGTATGGTAGTTAGAAAACCATATTTATATAGTATGTATAAAATGTATGCCATAGCACCATTAGGATGCCTCACAAATACACAGAAAAATATTCCTAAAACTCAGTTGGAACCCATCTACTTTTTTAAAAATTCCACCTTCAATTTTTTAATTTATCTTTAAGCTTTTGGCTTATTGAACTGAAATACTGAATTTATCCAAGGTCCTCTTACTGTAGCTAATCATGATAGCAATGAATATCAACATTTAAATATTTAGCAATCTGATGAAAGGCATGGAATTCTTCCTTTAAAAATCTAATTTGTACATATCTTACTATCAAACTAGTTGCCTTTTTCATATTTTTATTTTAAACTTATAACTATTATAAATAGCCCACTGTAATTATATATCTCAAACATGTACTGATAAAAAAATCCCAAAAAATAAACCATCAGCCCTTCCTGAATAATTCTAGTTTATGACTATGGAAACACAAAATAACCATGCAGATTTAGTTTGCAGGTTTTTATTATTAAATTTATTTCTTTAACTTTTGTCAGTCAATAATTGTCTGTCTGTCTGTTTGTCTTTCTGTCTGTCTATCTATATATATATATATATATATATATATATATATATATATATATATATCTGTCTATCTACCTATTTTGCTTTTTGGTAGTAGTCATTGAATCCAGAGCCTTCACACTGAGCTATATACCAGCCCTTTTCATTTTGTCATAGGGTTTTGTTGTTACTAAGTTGCCTGGGATGGGCTTGCAATTTCAGTTCTCTTATTCACAATTTCCAAGTGTGTTGGGGATTTCAGGTATGCACAAGTTTTGTCTTTTAAAGATATTCTAGTAGTTATATATTGGGTAGTCTTCTAAATCTGGCTTCTTTTTCTTATCTTAATGCATTTGAAATCCATCCATGTTGTTCCAAGTGTCTCTAAAGCCTCACCAAATCGTGCCTTTTGGTTATAACAACTCTAGTACCATTTCCTAGTTATCATTTGCATTCCCTAAATTATTAATGATGTTAAGCATCTTTTCATATGCTTGGCGATCATTTGTATATTTATTTGGGAAATAGTCTATTGAAATATTTGCCCATTTAAAAAATTATCTTTTTTATTTGCTATAACTGAATAGCACAGTGACTTATTTTTCTACTTTTCCAAACATTTACTACTTTTTCTCTTTCACACAAGTCCATGATCAATATTAACTTAACTTTGACTATGGTGTATAAGGGTTCAAAGTAATCAGTTTGTGACTAGATATTCAATTCTCCCAGCACCACTTGTGAAAAACCCTATACTTTCCCTAATAAATTTCCTTGATTATTTTGCATTTCTGTATGAATTTTGGAACTCATTTATACATTTTATCAAGGAAAATAAAGTTGGAATTTTAATAGTTGCATTTAATCTGTTAATTAATTTGAAGAGCACCATTTAATAATGTTGTCATTTTCTTTCAAAGGAGAAACTTACTTCAGAATTTATTATAGTTCACTTTTGATGAGATGAATCATCTTGATTTTGCTCTAGTGAAAATGTATTCACTATGCTTTCATTCTTTTTTTTTTTTTTTGCAAAACTGGGAATTGAACTCAGACCCTTATGCTTACCAGGCAAGCTCTTACTGTACTGAGCCATCTCCCAGGGCCCCTGTACTTTCATTCTTAAAGGATATTTTTCTGTGCTTTTTTTATCCAGCAGTTTAAAGATTGTTTGATTTGTTTGTTTTGTTTCCCTTATTTGTTTCTAGAAAGGGTCTCACTATGTAGTTCAGGCTGGCATTAAACTCACACTAATACTCTTGCCTCAGCCTCCAGATTGTTGGGGTCAGAGGTATGTGCCACTCTCTGTGGGCTCATTTATTTGCATTAGTTTTACTTACTTCATTAAGAAAAGAACAATAGCCACTTAAAAAAAGTTGCTTGCTCATTATAACATATTTCTTCCTAGATTCAGATTTTGTAGACTTTCCTTCTTGAGGTATTTTATCAGTTTTTCATATTTTAGACAAGTTTGCAAGTTGTCTGAGCATTGTGAATGCTAATTTGTGGATGCTATGAATTCTCTTCTTATCCCCCTGATGAGTCAGCTCCTCCATCTTCTCTGTCACTCAGCAGCTATCATGGCTGGATATGAACTGTAAACCGTTTCTTGGGTTGCATCTCGGTCTTGGGTCCATCTTTTGTTTCTATCTTCAGTTTCATTCTGTTCTGCATGTGTACCTTTCAGAGGTCAGACAGAGATGAAGGCATGCAGAATTTTGAAATATTTTCCTTTCAATATTCCCTGTTTATTTTTTAGTATTTTAGGGATGAGTCTACAGGATCTACAGGGTCTCACTATGTAGATCAGACTCACAGTGTTCTTCCTGTTAATCCAAGTGCTGGGATTATAGGCATGCACCACCACACCCAGTCTCAATTACAGTCTCAGTGCACCATGGGGACGGGGCCTGCATGGCCCAGGGATCAAACTCCAGCCTCTGTGTCTGCCTAAGCAGGTGCTTTAATCAGCTGAGCTATTTGGCCTGACCTCTGTTTCTGTTCAGATGCCACAATTTCCTCTGGGCCATTTCTGTATTTTTTTGTTTGTTGTTTCCTGGCTGTAAAAGTTGGGCTTTTCCTCTGATGATCTCATAGAATTTGCCATCTTTACTTTGTCCTGTACAAAGCCCCAGAATAATAGAAAGGTATATTATATGTCTTTGCATCCATCTTTTTTATATACAGTTCCCTGTTTTTTATTCTTAAGCACATAAAAGTTAATGTTTTTGCATTGAGGTTATGGCTTTCATACTTTTGTAGATGCAGTATGTTGATATAAATGGTAAGCATTTAGCAAAAGTCTCAGTGGAACACTTCTAGATGCAGAAATCAACACATTTCTGTTGGACTTAATATTTTATACTTGCATTCAAAAATAATCGTAGTTTACATTCTGTTCTTTTCAAATGCCTTTTCTAGGTTTTGATATTAGTATCATTCTGGCTTTACAAGTTGAAAAAAAGATTTCTTTCTTTTCTAATTTCTGAAACTGTCTATCACGTGAAAGTTGACCAAACTCCTCTCTTTTTATCATAACCCTTAACTCAGCCCAGAGCAGCTTATCTGTGTAAATATGGAAAGAGCAAAGCCATCACTTTGAGAAGTCCCTCTTTGCCTCTCACTGCCCAGCAACTTGATACTCAGCAGCTTTGCCTAGGTCTTTCCAGTATTATAAATAAACCTCTGCTTTGCACTACTTCTGTTTTCTGACTGCCTCATCTTCCACTTGGGGTATCTTCAGCTTTCAGTCAGCCTTGCCTGCCCCATTCCTGCATTCCTCGCTGGGGAGAATGCCAGGAACTGAGGAACTGGGATCAAATCTCAGACAATGCTAGGTCCCTGGACCCCCGTCATGATATTACAGAATGAAATATGGAGGGGAAATCTTGGAAGATACATTGAAATAAAATCTTGAAGTATCTTGGATAACAGATGAATAAGTACCAGTTTTATTTATTTTATTTATTGTATATGATCAGGCAGTTGTTATTATTATTATTATTTTTTTTTTTTTTTGGCGGAATGGAGGGTTGAACTCAGGTCCTTGTGCTTTCCAGGCAAGTGTTTATTCTACTGAACCATCTCCTCGGCCTCCAGTTGTAGGTTTTGACCATGGAAAGAACCTGATAATGCCTTTTATATTTTTGTTATATTGCTGTTATATTTTATAGTGACATTTTGAATTATAGATACATTAATGTCATTTGTATTGCAAATATTTCCACATATTTTTTTCTCTGTTTATTTGATTATTTTCTAACTTTAAGCCATTGTTTTCCTTGTTGAAAATGTTAGGGAAACTAATTTTTTGAGAAAAAATTCTAGGCTATTTTCACTACAACACTGTATTAAATAAAACCCAATACTTTCTTCTAGTGCTTCTTTTTTGTTGTAGGTCATTGTTACATCCAGAATTAATTTCAGTGGAAAGAATGAGTAGGGATAAAATTTTATACTGCTAGTTTGTTAGATATTTGTTCCAAAACAACCAATTTTTCTTCATTTATATTAACTGTATCTATACAAAATATGCATTATTATATACTTTCAATTTGATCTCCATTGTATTTCACTAGTTTATCTATTCATGTGACAGAACTGTAGTTATAGCAATAATTTTTAAATTCCTCTTAGGAATCTCCCATTATTAACTCATCTTTATTCAAGTTTTTATTCTTTTAAAGCATTTATTATACCTACTTTTTATTATTCTGTCAGACATTAAAACAAATCACAATAGAAATTCAACTAGAATTTAATCAAAATTATAAACTAATTCACAAAAAGTCACATTTTAATCCTCCCAACCATGGACAGTTTTTGTGTTTCTACTTATGTAAGTCTGATTTGATATCCCTTAGTAATGTTTCTAAGCTTTTGTAATAATATCACTTTTATTCATTTTAAATTAAGATTGTTTCTGGTATTTTTTATCACTGATGCTTGGCATAATTGTAAATTAAATCACTTTCCTTTAACTTTTATCTAGCTGACTGCTGTTATATAAAGGGAAATTATTGTATTTTAAAACATTTACCTTGGCCAGGCAGATAGCTCAGTAGACTAAGTGCTTGCCTGGCAAGTGTAGGGTCCTGAGTTCAATCCCCGGTACTGCAAAAAAAATTACCTTATGTTGCATACAAAAATATTACTTTATATGACATTATAATTAATCTGAATTATTTACTAGTATGTAAACAATGTCCTTCTGTGTGCCTGCTTTGTCAGAGTGCAGTGGCCTGGGTTTGATCCCCAGTGTGCCATGCTGGCCCCACCCCTGGGGCATGCTGAGATGGTGATTGACACTGGATGTGGTGGTGCACACCTATAATCCCAGTGTCTTCAGCCAGGAAAATCACTACAAGTCCGATCTGTATGGTGAGACCCTATACACCCTGCAGACCCTGTCCTAAATTAATAAAAAAATGTTCTTCTCATTGTCATTTATTATATGAACAATAAATACCTTTAAGTGAAAGCATGCTTTTTCACTGCTAAAATTACAGTGAATTCCTATATAAAGAATGATGTGTTCAAGTTTCTGTTACTGTTACAAAATATCTGAGAAACTCAATGTGAAGGAATAAAGATTTCTCTTGCCTTACCGTTTCTGAAGTTTCAGTCCATAGAGGTTTCACCAGGTATCTTTGGGGCATATAGCAATATAGTCCACCACAGCATAAGTGTTTGGTGACAAAAGCTGCTTCACAGTAGCTAAGGAAGATAGACAGAGACCAGGAGTAAAATGCACCATTCAAGGGCATAACCCAGAGACCTACTTCTTCCAATGGGGCCCTACTTCTCAAAACTTCCACCACTACCTAGAAGTACCCACAACTTCAGACCAAGCCTTTGAGACATATTCTAAATCTGAAGTATAAAACTTACAATTAACCCTTTTCTCATTTTGAAACAATTTCTACAGGGTTTCCAGTATTACTGTGAAAAAGTTTCTGGGAGCTGGGAGCTGTGAAAAAGTACTGGGAGCTCAGTACTCTAAGGGCCTGCCTGGCAAGTGCAAGGAACCAGGTTTAATCCCCAGTACCACATGCTGCGCTGACCATGCTGTTCCCAAAGCCAGACCATGGTGGTGTTCACCTGTAATCCCAGCACTCAGAAGGTTGGGACAGGAAGATCACTACAATTCCGAACTGCTTTAATGAGTCCCTATACCAAATAAAATAGATAAATAATTTTTTTTTAAAGTTTTCTGTAGCCTTCTCTGATTTCCTGTGGCAGAATTGTTTTCCCACTTTTGTTCTCATCTGTACTTTTAACGTGCTAACATCTATTTTCATTAGTGCACAAAAGTTATACAGAATAATATGTTCATTTCACACATTCCTATATGCATATAGCATATTTTGATCACTTGTATACCTGTTGCATCCCTTGCCCTTCGCTCTCTTTCTCTGACTTGTTTCCTCTTCTCTAGTAGGCCCCTGAAATTCTTTTAGAGACTGTTCTTTTCATGGAACTATGCACTCTTTGAATCTAGGAATGGTGATTAAAATTGTTTTGTTTCTCTTGAACTTTCCAAACCACCTAACACTGGGCAGAGTCATGTCTAGGATTTGCGCAGAACAAGAGCTGCTTTCCTGCATCTGGAAAAAGAGACAAAAATGCTACTCAACCTCTAGACCAGGACTATGAAAGGAGGAAAAGGGATGGAAGACTTAGGGCCTCCTCACACTGCTTTACTCTTCACCAACAACCTCCACAGAAAATTAAAGAGCAGTGCTAGAAAGCTCCAGTTGATACTGGTAAAGCTGATAGCATAGTGCCTGGCACATGGTAAGCCCTATATAAATACAGTATTTAAGGATAGCTACGTAAATATAAAACATTTTGTAGCACAAACAAATAATTGATAATAAATCACACCATAGAATGTTACCCAAGGTACAGAAATTGGTGTGAGTGTTTAGCCTGTTCAAAGATCTTATTAGTAATTTCTGTTCTGGTAATATTCTTTTACAATGCTTTTCCATTTGTTATATGTTTTCTCTGGTTAACTCAAGTATACCAGAAAGAATTATAACACAGCATTGTGAGTTTATTCTTTAAAAAATGTTCAATTGACCAGTTAGCTCAGAGTGTGGTGCTAATAAAACGTTGTTTCTACACTGATTATTTGATTGTGGAGATTTTTAAGCTTGTTTGGCTTCAGTTTTCCAATTTAGCAATGATGAATTAGATTATTTCTACGTTGCAACACTTTTGAATTCTACAAATATTAAAATATGTCTGTGATATTCTTACATATCATAAAAACTCTAAACTGGTTGTAGTACAAACTACAAATGTGGAAATTTTTGTTATTTTTTAATGGTATCTGCAAGTAGGGTGACATCCCTCTCTTGAGGACTCATTTTAGGTATTCACACCTGCTACATCAGTCAGAACACTCATACTGTTTTGTGGCTCAATTTTCACTTTACAATGCAGTTTTGAAAATTGAATTCCTATAGCAGTACTATGATGCAGATAGTACAGGTTGTGATTATACCTGCTGTGTATTCGAGGACTGTAAAACTCACAGAGATTAAGTGGCAGGTGGTGGATAATGCAATTACAGCACATGTGCCCATAATGTAATCAATGTCCTATCATTTTTAATAATTGGACTTCATTGAAGAAACGGTTACTTCACTCCCTGGGAACTTTGTTTTCTGTAATGAGGCATTACAGTTCTGGATGAAAGGAGGAACTTGGAATCATATTGTCTTGTTCAAGAAAATAAAAATTAATCATGCTGCTCACCTTGTGGAATATTATAGAAATATGTGATGTGGCTAAATTATTAAATATAGATGCAGTGAATCCATCACTGATGATGTAAATGTCCTTAACAAATGGCCATCATAAATGTGTCACCCTGAAATTTAGCACATGGAAAATATAAATTTGGAGAACATTTTTTAAGACCTGGTCTCCCAAGACAGAACTTGAGATAAGGATTTGTGTGAAATTGACTTAGGAGAAAGCATTCCCTCAATGAACATTCTATTTGAGTAATGGGTTGAAATCAGGAATGGAAGGACATCAAGGTTTCTCTGTCAAGCAAACCACACCACAGTTTAAGTTTGGCTCAGTTCTTCAGGGCTTTCCTTGTAAAACTGAGGTCTGCATTTCAGAACTGTCCCATACATGTATGAAGTATGGTATTATCTATATCTCAATGTTTCTCTGCATTAGACTAAGGCTATCTGTGGCAAACTTTAATTCTGGGGTACCTCTTGCTGTTCTTGGGTGTCATCAGGTATTCCAGCAGGTGGGTGTCATTATTTCAGTAGACTTTGAACTAAGAAGAATGCTGGAGTTTAAAAGTTAAAACACACCAGGATCTTGTGTGCATGAAAATGACCATGGGATCCAATGGAACACAGGCAGAGCACTCACAGAATCTGCTCAAATAATCCTAATTTATCCATTCCTTCCTTTTCCATAGTTGCACTTATCTTCAGTGAGCCAAAGTTTGAAAATATGGCATAGAAAATACCAGAAATAAACCCCTAAGTTTTAAATTACATGGTGTTCTAACTTGCATTATGAAATCTCATGTAAGCCAGCCCCTTCCCATCAGGGATAGGATTCATCTTTTATCCAATGCTATGTAGGCTGTATATGTCACCTACACATGAGTCACTTATCAGCCACCCCAGTTATCAGACTGACTTGGATACAGGACTGCAGTCCTTGTATCCAAGTAACCCTTAATAGTGCCCTAGGATAAGTCACAATACCTGCAATTATTCCTCATCCCTCATCTTGTCACTGAGGCATTGTCATATTTTTATCTTTACAAAAAGAAGGGCTGTGGAGATAGCTCAGTGGCATAAGTGCCTGCCTGGTAAGCACAAGGTCCTGATTTCAATCCCCAGTACCGCAAAAGAAGCAAGCAAGCAAGCAAGCAAGCAAGCAAGCAAGCAAGAAAGAAAGAAAGAAAGAAAGAAAGAAAGAAAGAAAGAAAGAAAGAAAGAAAGAAAGAAAGAAAGGTTGTTGTTTGCAAAAACCAACAAGCAAATCAAAAAAGACAAAACAAAAAACCCTTTCTTTGCAAAAATAAAATGGACAAGTACAGTGTGAGTTCTGCTTTGTGAGACAGCAAGTATATTCAGATAACTTCTATTATGGTATGTTGATAAAATTATCCTATCTTAATATTGGTTATTACTATTAATTTTTTACCATGCCTAACTTGTAAATTAAACTTGCTCTTAAGAATACAAAACTGGAGTAAACATGGTATGTGTAGATTTTGGTAGGATTTATGATTTCAAGCACCACCTGGGGGTTTTGGAACATATCCCCCATGGACAAAAGGAAGCTACAACACAGGACTCCAAATACCAAGTTTATTTCCAGAATTTATTTTCAGGTTAATGAAATAATTATATGTGAATTATAAATGAGATAATTATACATGAATTCATTAGCTTTCACTCAAAATATTTCAAATTTTTCAAACATTATTGAACACATACCGTGTAGAACACAGCTATTGGTTTAGGGGATGCAACAATGACAAAAACCAAAATCTGCTCTGATAAAATAGTCACATGCTCACAAGCCAAAATGCAAAAAAGCATGTAGGATATCAACAAATAGGATGAGTGCCCACTCAATATTTTGAGTCTTCAAACTTTGCCAGATTTTGTTTCCTTTGATTATGTTTGGGAAATTGTAATAATTTCCTTGGAGATGGGTTTACAGACCATTTCTGGCTAACACCCTCTTCTCAGGAATGACTCATTCTATGAGCTAGTAAAGCAGATGGCAGGCTCTGTGGCCTGCACACCAGCTTCTGCCCCTGGTAGCTCCCAGCTGAGAGTCAACGCTCGTTTTCTAGCATTGTTCTCAATAGTGGAGCTTATGAGCACCAGTGCCCATCTGTCTTCTCCCAGCAGCAATTCTTCTCCACTTACAGGTGCCAGTCTTATTGCAGCTTTTTTCCTTTGGAACAGCATCAATGCATCGATGTTGCAATCTCTGCTGGGTCAATTCTTTCACACTCACTTGCCCACTTCAGGGTCTTTGAACTTAATTTCCTTGATATGTTCTTCCTTTGTTCTTTGCACCATATTATAGTGATAAGCACACTAGGCTTTGAAATCAAAGTACTTGTATTTTAATCTTAGCTCTACCTCCTAATGCCAATTTACTTAATAATCAATTCAGATATCATCTACATAACCATCAAACTTTCCCTAAATATTTGAAAACACAGTATCCTGCATATTTTAAAGTATTATGTATTGTAGTTTGCATTTGGCATCTTCATAGTCTGTCTCAGCAGTAAAGATTTGCTTAGCCAGTAAATGCTGTTAAATAAATTGATGGCATTTTTGAAAACTAAGGAATCTTCTAGTGGTGACAATAATGATGGGTAACCCCACAGAAATACCTCCTCCCATAAGCTTTTTACTTGATTTCTATGGTTTTTTTTTTTTAAATATTTATCTACTTTACAAAGGTTTTGGCTCCACCAAGGAAGATCCAGGTAAAATCCAAACAATGGGCAACCAATCAATGAATAGAACAAATATAATGTGATAGCACTAAGGTTATGTTGGCTGCTAATTCAAAAGAGAAAGGTAGCAGATTTAGTCCTGTGATAGATGTTGTACTAGTAGCTTTGTATTTGGTGTGCCAATCAAGTACTATAGCAATCCTCAGATAGATTAACATCTATATTTTCCTGTGAGAAAACTGACACAAAGTAAAAGATAAAATGCATTTTATACCATCACTGTTTCAAATTAACCATGCCTGGCAATGAAGGAAGGTGAATATTTCTCTAGTTTCTTTTAAAAAATGGCGATATGATGCTTATACATGAAAGAGATTAAACAAAATATTAGAGAGTGTTTTCCAATGACTGTTTCTCATGTATTGGTCTTTGGCAAAAATAACAAGTGCAAGATGGTTATAGATAACAAAATGAAAGCACTTCTAAAGGGAAAATATTGTAGTCAAGATATACAGCTGTTGCTTATAGGATTTCATGTAAGAATACAGATTGTATTTCTGCTAATGAAGGATTAGCATATGTTTTGGATTGATTCCTTCAAATATCAATCATCTCAACTCTGGTTCTTTCTTTTTTTTCTATTTTAGGGAAAGGTCTACAGGGTGTTCAGGGTTTCACTACCAGATTGGACTTATGTGATCTGCCTGTTTACAGGCAGCTCTCCCAAGAGTTGGGATTATAGGCATGTACCACCATGCCCAGTCTCAATTGCCTTCTCAGCATGCCCCAGGGGCTGAGCCAGCCTATCAGGCCCAAGAATTGAACCCCTGGCCCCTGTAACTGCTTTCAGGTGCTTTAATCTGCTGAGCTATTTGGCTGGCCTTCTATTTCTTTTATAGAAAATAACACAACTTGCTCTAAAATATTTGAATATAGACAATAAAAGTATAATACACAAGTCATTCCTTTGCCTGTTTCTTTGGGAATGACTGCAAATTTTGTTTTATTCCGGATGTTTTCTTTTTTAATTGCATCTTTCTGTATGTATGTGCACTTAAAGATAACAATGAAGATTACTAGTTATAGCAGAAAGGGAAATTAAATAACCTGAATTATCTTGCCCTATAAAACAAACCAAAAATCTTTGATAAGCTATTTTTAAAATATTATGAATTACACTGTCAACTCATTAGAAAATTAAGGAAAATCCTTAGAGATTGAAAAGGATGAGAAACTGTGAATCGAGAAAGATAAATGAGCCTCAAAGATAACTTTGCCTTAGGCATCTGTCAAACCCTTTCATTTTTGAGCCTCTCTCTGACACCTACTGGGGCATAGGTGAGGTGACCATAAATCACAGTCTGTCTAGGATATTCCTCCTTTAATCATGTTGTTACTGCGTAATTAGTATCAGCATTGTTTTTCACTCTTATAGGTGCTTTGGTTTGGCCAATAATTCAGTTTCACCTTACATCAGTTTCAGCCTTCACAAAAACCAAAATTCTAAAATACTACATTAATATAAATCTCAGCAGAAGGAAAGAGGGTGCATATGTCCCTAAAATGTGATGACAAACCCTGGAGAAAGAGACAGATAAATCTAAGCAAGTATCATTCAGAGCCATTTTAGATGAAAGTGAACACCTTTACACTGGTCTTAAGCACATGATTGCATCGTATGACAGAGCAAATAATCAGCATTTCTATTCCTTTCAAATCTCTACGGATTTTCATTAATTTTCTAGTGAGTTGACAGTGTAATTTATAATATTTTAAAAATAGTTCATCAAGGATTTTTGTTGTTTTATGGGGAAAGTTATCTAATTTCCCATGCTGCTATAAATAGAAATCTTTATTGTTGTCCTTAAGTGCATGTAAGTGTGCAAACACATTCTTATATGTATGAATTTGTTGTTCTTAACATTAATTTGAGTTTCATATTAACCATCAGAAAATATAAGAATAAATGGTAAAATAAGGCTTCCCTTAAAAGCTATTTAGTGGTGAAAATATTGATATTCGATCTATCTGGAAAGGTGTGTGTGTGTGTGTGTGTGTGTGTGTGTGTGTGTGTGTGTGAATAATGCCTGAATCTTCAATGATACTGGCTAGATATATCAGTCTTTACAATGAAATATAAATGTGTATAATATATAGTAGAAGTTCCCTTGATTTTAATGTTTAGCATCACCACAAAGATTTCAGTTACGTCAACTGTTGTTTTCTGCATTTTGCACAGGAGTAGTTTCAGAAAGGCTTGAAGGTGGGTAGGGAATCATAAAATACGGACATATGTAAAAGTAGTCAAAGTAAAGTACATTAGTGTTTCTGTCATGCTGGCATTTTTTTTCTTATATCTTCTGCATTTTTCTCTGAAAGAATATAATAGGATCATAGAATCTCACATGAGAAATTTTATCTTTATACTTTTATACTAAAAATGAGAGAAATTTTATTTTTATACTATTCTTGAAGATTTATACAAAAGGCATAATCAATATAGTTTAAAACTATTTTGCCTGGGGAAAAAAAAGAACTTGAAGATGTCAAGCTACAGAGCCAGTAGCATTTTCTACATAGGTAATAATTTAATTTTCCTAACTATTTTATTTTATTTTATTAATTTTATTTTTTCATATTTAGTGCAGGTCTACAGGATCTCACTACACAGATCAGACTTGTAGTGGTTTTCCTGTTTTCAGCTTCCCAAGGGCTGGGATTACAGATGTGCACCACCGTGCCCAGTCTCAATAACCATCTCAGGGTGCCTTGGGGATGGGGGCCAGGGATACAACCTCTGCTCCCTGGGTCTGCCTAAGCAGGCACTTTAATCTGCTGAGCTATCTGGCCATTTTCTTAACTACTTTAAATAACATGAATAAATAAGTTTAAACAACCAGATTGTCTTGATTAAAAGTCTAACATTTATCTGTACATTACAGTAACAACATATTTAACAAGTAAATATAATGGAAAATGCGAATATTATTAAAAACTACAGCATTTTTTTTTGAGAATGCCAATAATTTTAGAGCAATTTTAAAATGTAAAAAGCATTACATGTTAACAGTTATAGCTATGTGCTACTAGATATTAAATTTGCAGGGCTGGCCAAATAGCTCAGCAGATTAAAGAGCCTACAAGCAGGTACAGGGGCAAGGACTATGATCCCCAGACCTGCCATGCTAGGACTCCCCACACCCCGCCCGCCTGGGGTGCACTGAGATGGCAGTTAAGTCTGAGCATGGTGGCATGTGACTGTAATTCCAATTCTTGGGAGGCTGTAAACAGGCAGAACACTACAAGTCCAATATAATAGTGAGACCCTGAATACCCTGTAGAACCTTCCCTAAAATACAAAAAGAAAGATCCTAAATTTGCATTTAGATTTTTTAAATTTTCAATATAACAATAAAAATAGATTTTACTCCCTCATGATGTTCTTGTGTATTAATTTTTAATCTTCTTATTGTATTTTTGATGTTTCTAATTTATTATTCAGTTTTTTTAATTATTATTTCTACTGGCTGCATCAAGGCCAAAATATTTCACTTGTCCCTTATTTTATAGATTTTTCTAATTCTCATGGTTAACATTGTGGTGAGCAACCCTATGCATAAATGTTAAACCAGCAATGATAATGATTTCTTAAACCTCTTGGAGATGCAGTCTAGAGTTTGGGGCTGTATCTGATAGCAGTTGGATAGGACTTAGAGATATGAAAATCCTGCACTGTGGTCTTATCTTGCCCAGAGTATTGAAGGGTACATATGCATGAAGAATAATGATAGAAAATCCAGCTGGTATTTCAGAAACTTTGATTAATCTGAGTTTTAGTATATGCCTTTCACTCAAAGCCTTTGCAGAGACAATTTTCTGTGTGTGTGTGTGTGTGTGTGTGTGTGTGTGTGTGTGTGTGTGTGTGTGCGTGAGAGAGAGAGACAGAGAGAGAGAGAAAGAGAGAGACAGAGACAGACATGCAGACAGACATACAGAAAATATTAATGTTCTTATTTAGCAGTTACCTTACCTACAAATAAATTTAGCCTGAACAAAGTCTGTAACACACAGTTGTATTTCATGTCGGGGGAAGGTGGGACAAGGAGGCAGGAATAGCCATGCAGTAAGACTGTCGGGTCACAGCACAAGGACTTTTAAGACCTCTACTGCTCCAAGTTTCCAGATTGCTCTTTAAAGAGGTTCTACTCCGTTACACAGCCATATGGAAATACATTTAACAACCTCACTAATTGTGTCATCCAGTTTTAACTACTGTAATTTAATAAATGATCATTTAAATGATAAAATTGTTTTGCTTTAATTTGCTGTGTACACTTGATGGAAACTGAAAAAAAATGGATGGGAGAGGGGACTGAATTCTGTACACCCTTCACCTAGTTTCTCACTAAGTTAACTCTATATGTGAAGTACTGGTCAGCTTTTCTTTCATTGAAACACTATAATATAATTTAAGGAAGAGTCGCTTCATTAGTCTCACAGTTTCAGGGGATTAAGTCCATGGCTTGCTGGCTCCAAGGTTGAAACATCATGGTAGATAAATGTGGAGGAAGAAACCTGCTTAGATTGTAGCAACTGGGAAGTAGAGCAGGGAAACAGAGCCAAGAGTAAGGTGTGGGAGACCATATATTGTACCATGATCACATTTATGTGACTCATTCAACAACATTCAGTAGAATATGGCTTACAATCCAATCAAGTTGGGGCCAAGGCAATACCTCAGGGGCTGGGAGATAGCTCAGTACAATAAACGCTTGGGGTGAGGCACCAGGCCCACTATGCCAGAGGCACATTTCCCAGAGAGCCCCGGTTCAATTCTGGGGCCCCAGACCCAGTGCAGTTCAGCCAGTGAGTGAGAGATCCAGGCCCACTGTGCTGGAGGGACCTTTCCCAGCGATCCCCTTTACCAGTGATCCTCTTTTTTTAATTTCTTTTTTTTTTTATTTTATTGAACTACAAATGTCAATCAGACAGTTTCAAGACACAGTAACAAGACAGATTCGATAAATTAATACATTACAAACTGTTTTCATAATGTTTTGGCATTGTACAAGGTACATACATGATATTATATTTACAGATATTATTTTAGCAGATATCTCTTATCAGTGAATTAAGAGTGTAGCTGCTTACTTGTCTTATTTTTTGTACCTGAATTATATCAAAAATTCAATAATTATTTTCCTAGTGGATGACCATAGTACTAGAAGCCGACATAATATCCTGTCCAACCACCATTAGTGCAGCACACGGGTCATTTTCCAAAATAGACCACATATTAGTCCAGAGGTCATGCCTAAGTATATGCAAAAAACTAGAAATTATCCCATGCATACTATCTGACCACAATGCAATGAAACTGGAAATAAATGACAAAAGAAACCAGGAAAACCCGCTAAATTCATGGAAATTAAACAACACCCTACTCAGCAATCAATGGGTTGCAGAAGAAATTAAACAAGAAATTCAACAATATCTGTAATTCAATAAAAATTCAAGCACAAATTCCCGGAATTCATGGGATGCGATGAACATAGTTCTTAGAGGGAATATTATAGCTATGAACTCATACATTAGGAAAACAGAAGAGGAACAAAGAAACACCCTAATGTTGCACCTCCAACATCTAGAAAACAAAACAGCAAATGAAACCCAGAGCTCAAAGACAGGAAGCAATCATAAAGATTAGAGCAGAAATTAATTCAATTGAGATGAAAAAAACAGTTCAAAGAATCCGCAAATCAAAAAGTTGGTTCCTTGAAAGACTAAATAAAGTTGATAAGCCTCTAGTCAACCTCATCAAGAAAAGGAGAGAAAAAATTCAAGTACATGCAATACGGAGTGAAAACGTGAAATCACTATAGACCTAGCGGAAATTCAGAAGATTATCAATAGTTAATTTGAGAATCTTTTTTTTCCATTTATTCTTATTTTATTAAAATACAAATGTCAATCAGACAGTTTCAAGACACCTTAACCATACAGAGTCGATGAATTAATACATTGCAAACTGTTTTCATAACGTTTTGGTATTGTACAAGGTGCATACATGAAATTATATTTGCAGGTTTTTTATAGCTGAATTATATCAAAGATTCAATAATTATTTACCTAGTGGATGACCATAGCACTAAAAGCCGACATAATATCCTGTCCAACCACCATTAGTGCAGATCTTGCCTCTCATAGAATTATGTAGAAGCACAGCGTTATCTATCCCAACTGTACTGTC
>PVKA01042055.1:0-17643 GCA_004027165.1 Ctenomys sociabilis
ACTCATTGGCCTTATGATCACCAAGGCCTGAAGAGAAAGACTAAGTCTGAATTTTACTGTTTCACTGAAAAACTTTGAAGCATCTAAAGAATGGTTTCCCAAAATCTGATTTGTTGAAGGCTCTTGTCCTGAGAAAGACAAATCAATACCTGTGTGTCTGGCTTGGTAGTTGGGTTTATTGGTGGTGTAGCAAGTGTATTATTTTCCTGATGGATAGAAAAAAAATAAGCACTTCCTAAGAGTGGTAGTGAGCCAATTGCAGTTCCCGGAGCGGAGCTCTGTTTTCAGTCTGCTTGCTGCATGGAGTTACTGTTTGTTAGCTGTGGTGCTTTGTACATTCCTGATGAGGAAGTTGAGATCACCCAAACAACCATAAGTTATGGAAAGCAAAGGTGACATTTCCCTTACTGTGGGGTTAAAGATTTGTTGTGTCCTGGACTAAATGGAGGGGTAATCTCGCCAGGCTTTTGGCTGCTGGTTGTGTACAAAGACATCACAATGCTTCAAGTCTCACTCGGCTTCCAAGATGAGAAGAGGTGGGGCCCACTGGCTGTAGACTTTCAGGTCTCACATTTCAGGTGTCAGGTGCAAGGAAGAGAGAATTTTTACTTCCAGATGTTGAGAGAGGGCAGTTCCAACACCATTTGTTATTTTAATGAACTGTTGGTAGACATTGGTAGCTCAAAGTAGAAAACTGTGTCATTTTTAGTTTTCTTCATCAGAAGCAGGTACCTTGTGGCTTCTGGGTATTGATGATTTTGTATTTCTTGATTTGCTTGGCTTGTGATTGCTAAAGTATACATTTATGTTATTCAATTTTATATATTATATTACATTTTGTAAATATACAAGAATCTTAAAAAACGAGAAATGATAAAAGGACAGACATGACTGGGTTTTGACAAGCAAGTATGAGTGAAGAGAGAAGTAATGGAATTAAAAGTGTTTGAAAGACAGTAATTATAATGGTGAATGTAGGAAGTAAGACAACAGCCCATGGCGAAAGTGAAAATAATATATATATATATTTTTTTCTCTGTTTATTTAATTTTTTATTTTATTTTATTGAGAGACAAATATCAATGAGACAGTTTCAAAGCTGATTAATAGGACATTTTCAATAATTAATACTTTTATTTTATTTTATTTTATTAAAATACAAATGTCAATCAGACAGTTTCAAAACACCTTAACCATACAGAGTCAATGAATTAATACATTGCAAACTGTTTTCATAACGTTTTGGTATTGTACAAGGTGCATACATGATATTATAT
Organism: Ctenomys sociabilis; assembly: GCA_004027165.1. NCBI lineage: Eukaryota > Metazoa > Chordata > Mammalia > Rodentia > Ctenomyidae > Ctenomys > Ctenomys sociabilis. Next base: position 1,278 of record PVKA01042055.1, read on the forward strand.
TTACAGGTTTTTTTTGTAGCTGAATTATATCAAAAATTCAATAATTATTTACCTAGTGGATGACCATAGCACTAAAAGCCGACATAATATCCTGTCCAACCACCATTAGTGCAGATCTTGCCTATCGAGAAATAATATTTTTAACCTCAAATGTGAAATAGTAGTTGCTTATCAACCATAGCCTGGGTTTTTGAGGAGGTGGTCTGAGGCACAATCTTATGTTAATATTTATTTACAATCTTAGGACGAGGACTGGGGGAGAGAGGTAGTGGCAGCGAGGAGGGCTGGGACCTCCAGGGAGCACAGTGCTGAGCTGTCCAGAGCTCTGGCACCTGTGCACTGATAACTTGGTCTTCTGAAACATTTGCATGGAGGCTATAACGTTACTGTGCCTTGAATCAGTTTCAGACTGGGGAGAGAAAGAAGAAAACAGTGTCAGTTTTCACAGCTCATTAGTCAGCATTTGCCTACTGGATGTAATTTATCCTGCACTCTGGTTCCTACCCTGTAGCTTCTCCAGCACTGGTGAGGGATTCTGGATTTAGATGGAAGAAGCAGTGCCCAGGGTATAGCCAGCAAAGCCAATGCCAGCCAGAGCGCTCCCCTTGGTGGCTTTCAATACTGTCATCACTGTAACACAATTTTGGCACAGAGTAGAAAGATTGACTGAATAAATTCAGGAAGGCATATAAGCAATACACTACATTATCTGCTTTTTTTAAATTGCTTTTTTTGGTTAGCTCTTCAGTGCCTTATTGTAAAAATGTAACAAATTTAAGAATAATAACCTAATAGTTTCAGGGAACATAACCCAATTCACCCTTTTCCAACTCCATCTAAAAAGAAAATACATATATTAAGCTTATAAATGTTATGTCCAGCCATTGCTTGATATGTTTCTTTGTTCTATTGTGTAATTAAGAATCAGCCTGAGTATTTCTATAACTGTCAAGGAAACTGGATCAGTAATTCAAAACTGTTCATTTAGAAGAACTCCAGGCCCATAAGGCGTTACCTATGACTTCTATCCAACACTTTAAGGAGGAAATAATTTCCATCCTACCCAACCTACTCCAAAGCATAGAAAAAAGTGCCTGTATTTTCCAAATAATTTCATGTGGATAGCCTAACAATGACATCAGAAGGAGGCAAATGGCACATATCAGTAAGCATGAATTTCTGGGCTATCAAATATAAAGAAAACTAAAGAAGTGACACAACTGTCAGGGTAATGCTGAACTCTAAGGGGCACCTTGTCCACAAGGGGCACATAAGAACACGTGTGCTAATAAGGACAACATTTTCCTCTTGTTCCTCATTCCTAAGCATGTGTATTTCTGCTTTCTCCCTGCTTGTCTCTCTGTGCAGTCCTCTATCCACAAAGGTGCACACCCAACCCAAACTTTATGTCACATGTGTGCCTCAGCACTCTGAGAGCCTTTTCACAGACATCCAGAGGCTGACAGTCCTCTGTCCTCAACATTCACCCATCTTCTCCAGCCAGTTAAAGCCACAATCACCTATGCAGTTGCCCAGGTCACCACACGAGGCCATCATTTGGATTATATTTTAGAAGGCTATCTATTCCAATCTACCCCCAATTCCTGTTCTATCTCAAAGAAACATCTCTTGGATCTTTCCACTTCACCTCTCTCTGCTCATCTCTCACCTGGATTATGAAATGTGTTTCCTGCCTTGTAGATAGACCAAAAGAAAGAAAAGGAAGCATGGAAGGTCTTCTACCTTCCATTTGAGGAAAGTCTTCTACCTTCCTTGCTTGCCATTTACTGAGTATGCAGTTTGCTTAGCTCTATTTTTTTTGTTTGAGACAAGGTTTCACTGGGTAACCCAGGCTGGTCTTAAACTTGAGATTCTCCTACCTTAGCCTCCTGGGTGCTACATTACACACACACACACACACACACACACACACACACACACACACACACACACACGTGTTATGTGGGCTGGCAGGACAATATGTTTTTAGGAAAGAAAGTCACATTCCAGTTTGAAATTTTTCCTCAGAACAATGAGGAAGCTATATTTGAAACTGTTCCAAGAGCGCCCAGAGGGACCCTCTTTGGGTCCTGTCTAGCACTTCTCATCCTGTTCCTGCTGCTTTGCAACTCAACTCTGTCTTGTGCATCTCTGGTCCTCACTCACTTTGCTTTGGTTGGAGCGTCGATTTCCTGTAATTCCTTGGCCTGGCTGTCCTGACACAGGCGCTTCTCACCTCCTGCAGAAACACCCTCCTCTAGTGCCTTTAAAGTTTGGATTCATCCTGAATTTTCTGTTTATGCATCAGCTCTTTGGAGAGGGCTCCTATGACCACCATACCTAGATCTCCCCACCTGCTTTATATCACAGCATCTTTTTCTCTAATTTCCTTTTTTTGGTTGGTTTTCTTTTCTTTTGGTCTATAATTTTCATATAAATAAAGGGTCACATATTTTTGGATTACTACAGTATTAAACAGATGTCACTAAATGGTGAAAGTCACATCTTTCCAATACCATGACCTGTAACATACTCCTCTGGTGATTAGTAATTTCTGCATCTACACTGATTTAATACATGAAAAGTTTTCAATTTCTTTTTGTCTAGGAAAATATTTCAAATGTGGTTAACATAAGTTCCTCAGAGTATATACTTTTAGCAACTGTCAGTAGTTGTCTCTGCCTTTAATATTAATTACCTTTGACCTAGAGATTTAAAAATTCTTTTCAAAGTCTTTGTATTTCCAGAGCTTCATATTACACGTACTGGCCTAATCAGATGTACACACTTGGGGATTTGTGCATGCTTTATTTCCTTTTTTGAGACAGAACCATAGGTCATCCAGGGACCCCACAGATCCTTGAGCTGTTTGCCGTTCTCTGCATCTCCAGCCTTTCCCAGATTTCCCCACGGCTGATGAACTATGCTCAGTGCCTTGGAGAAGGTTAACTTCCCGTGCACCCGAGATTCCTTGTTCCGTCTGCCCCATGGGTGCTCTCTGCACGTCTCAGCACTCAGCCGTTGCTCTGGTGCCCCGTGGAGATGTTATCATGCTTAGCGATGGTCTGGTCTCTCCTAGTTTACCCTTTGCCTTCCCCCACGCCCAACTCAGAGGTGTGAGCATGCGCAGGCACTGAGCCGCTGGAACAAGAATGCAGCCTCTCTTCGTGGCAGGACAGAATTGAGCAGAACCCGACATAACCCATGCTGTCAAACTCAGTTTTCCTCCAATCCATCTTTTTATTTTTCTGATTTAAAACTGTCTCTAATAATAATCCCTGTTTCATCTTAGGGCTCTCAGCTGTTATTTTTCAGTTCTTCTCTACATGTTTTGAAACCCAGGTGTGGAAAATTATGAATTCTATTTCCATCAAGCTTGTACTTCTATATCTCGTCCCTTCTTGCATTCCTTCTAGATTACCTTATTTTATTTACTTATTGTTGCTTGGAGTACTGTAGTAGTTTTTTCACCAATATTCATTTCTTTTTTTTATTTTATTTTCTCTTCAGCTTCTTTATATATACGGCTAAATTAGCTTTCCTAAAATGTGCTCTATCCCAAACAGTGCTGGTACAAATCAAATAGCCCTTTATTAGTAATAGATTATGTCTGCACTCCCTACAGCCTCAGCTTGCTACCTAGCCTTACTTTTCTCTACTTCACGCATACTTTGTGTGATGTGGCAAACCTGGACCACTTGGAACTTTCCAAATACAATCCATCTTTCCCACTCTTGCTCCCTTGTCCTTTACTATGTCTACTGGATTGTCATGAAGTCCCATTGAGCTGTAGGGTGCTGACGAGTGCTGCTTGCCTCCTGATGCTTTCACCATGACTCCCAGTGCTCTGTCACTCCTATTCCCATTCTCGAGGCAGGTGTATTAGTTTCTTAGGGTAGCTGTAACAAACCACCACAAACTTTTGCTTTAAAGTCATAGAAATTTATTCTTCATAGCTTGCTTCCTCTCCTCTTTCTCAGGGCTCTAACAAAGGACATTTCCTTGTCTTTTTCCTAGCTGCTGGTCATTGCCAGAAATTTTGGTGTTCCTGGACTTTTAGATGCATCCCCTGGTCATGTGACATTTTCTCTGTGTCATCCTGTTTTCCTTCTGTGCTGTCTCTCTTGCTCTTCATAATGAAGACACCGGCGTGTGGATTAGGATCTCTCTCTGACCCAGCACAACCTCATCCTGGGTCTCTCTGTTAAACACAGGGCTAATTTCACAGGTACCAGGTTAAAACTGAAGAACAGTTTTTTTGGGGCACACAAAATCACAAAAGTAGAAATACAGTATTTCTTATTCCTGGTTTAGTCTTGATTTTGGAATTGTAGTATGGCTTCAGTCTTTTGACCAGAAACCAGAGTTATCTCAGTGTAGCCTCAAGTCTAACTCCTGTGGCTAAACCATTTTCTAACCTTTCTCTGACACATGGGGTAACGGAGTTTGGCTCACTCCAAGTCACTGTGTACCTGAGGCAGCTGGCACCTTGACTAAGCTGTTGTATCTCTCTCCCAACCTTCCTCACTGAGCCTGAAGGCTCAGGGTTATGTCAATACAGCACAATCTTTCCCTACCTCTGTCTGTCTGTAAAACTTCCTTCCCCTCTGCCAACAACTGTCTCTCCCTTTTTCTCTTAGAAACAGTTTTATCCCATACTTTTACACAAAAATAATTTCATTTTGTGTTCTGTGTTCACTGCCCAATATCATTTGAAATTTCATGAGATATACTGAGCAGTGTGACTATTGCTAAATAACACAGGTCATTTCCTTCCTATTATAAAATGCATGAAGTTACCATTACACGTTCTAGAAGAGTCCTGAAATGGAAGTATACATATATAAGCACAGAGAAACATTCTGGTAGAAAATGAAAACATGATTGATGAAAATAGCAGAGAAACATATCAGTTCGTTATATTGGAAAATTGATGTAAATGACTAAAAAAAAAGGAGTTCACTTGTTCACAATGGTTTACATTTTTGTTTTCATGTTCAGAGACAGTTGAATATCAATTTAAGCTACCTTCCTGCTTGTGATGAAGAGAAAAGTCATTTTATGTCTAACTACATATTTTCAGCCTTTTCTTTTTGACATGAATAATTAATATTGATTACAATATAATATGACCATAATTATATTAATTATATCATATTGCAATAATATTATAATATTGCATATGTGTTAATATTACAAAGTGAAAAGGCAGATCTTAGAGTGAAAAATGCTGTGTTGCACACATGATGTGGAATACTTAACTAGATGAAATAAAGCTGCTCTTTTGCCAACAGCTATTCTTCATGAAGCTCAGTGCCAGGAAAAGATCAATGTTCTCTATTTTTAGCCCTTTCCATTTTGTTCCTCTAAGGAACAAAGATGCTACACAAGTCCTAACAGAATGAGACAGTAAATCCAATGTAGTCATTTTGGTTTTCTTTTGCACCTCTGTCAGGAAATTTCATTAAAGTGTCCAAATAAAGATGGCTGACTTTCATATGTTTGGAAGGGCAGATGACCTTTTCATGTCTATTAGTTGGCTATTCTGTGTAAAGGGAACCCCAGATGTGGCTAATGACCTTTGTAATAAGGACATAAGAATACAATAATGGAGGCAGTGTGGCCAGTCTGCTGCTTCTCGGTAGAAGAAATGTAGCACACTTGTTTCCCAGGGATAATGAAATTCATTATGGTTTCACTAGCAACTTTATCCCTTTGGAAAAATTGATGATGGTGGACTTAGGATTAAAGAAGTTCTTTTTATTTTCTAGCTTCAATTCAGTGGAGTTAACTTTTAGTACGTGCACCAGAATTCTATGATTAATCATCTTCATTCTTCCTCTTTTGGGACTTAAATATTACTCTTAGATTTAGTTAAAATGTTCCTGTATAGTGCTATCAAAGGGATTTGAAAATAACTTTGGAGGTTTGGGATCTAATTTAACTGGGAAATAATAGAATCTAAGACTTCAAAATCAAAGTGAATCTGAACATTTATGAATCATGACTACATTAAAAATATTTTCTTATTGATCATGTTGAAAATTAAGGAAAAAATTAAGTTTGTCAAAGCAGATCATAATAGGTGATTCTCTAGACAAAACTCTAACATTATAGAGAAAAGAAATTTGGAGGCTTTCCAAAAGCCACATTTGTTTAGTGAAAAAGTTCTTTGTTTTTAGCTCAGGAAGATCTCTCGGATAGAAGTGTGAATTTAAAAATACAAATAGCCAGATTCCTCTCTACTAGGTCTAAAGCACCCAGTTCCCTAAATGCTATAGTTGATAACTGTGGGCAAACTCTGTAGATCTTCTTGGCTACAGCAAGATGTCTTGATCAAGGGCACTTCCCACCCCTGGTAGAGAGTGCAGTCCTTATCCAAAGACTGGTGCATGGAGGTAGATAAAAGTTCTGTTTATTACTAACACAAAAAATTCATTGGTACCATCCTAGCTACAGGGCTTCTTGTGGGATTATCTGAAGCCTTTTTGGAAACTGCTACAATATTCATTACCTTCTTCTCATCCATTCTTTTTTTGTTGTCCTACAAATATTGAATGGTGAGTGCATTTCAAAGACCTCTTCCATACAAATCTCTATCTCAGTGTTGGTCTTCAGGGCCTGGGTTAGGCTGTCTTCTAAGTATGAAGATATTTGTGGTATTATACAGAGAATCAAGCTGCACTTTCCCCCTAAATTAACAACACTATCTAAAGTATTAGTGTGAAGTTTTTGCTTTTAAGTTTAGTACATTATACTTGCAGAAACTGAAGTAAAGAAACAATTCTAGAAGGCTATAAAAATTAAGATCAGAAATAAACTGTCAGAGCAGGTATATATACAGAATAGTTTGGATAATTGTATTGTCAAATTTTGCTGGTCTTTTGAAAGGAGCAGTTAATACTTAAATTTTTTATTTATTTTATTTTATTGAAGAACAAATAGCAGTGAGACAGTTTCAAATCAAATTAATAGGACAGATGCAACAATCAATGCATTGCACATTGTATTCATAGTGGCTTTTTGTTGTACAAGGTGCACACATGATACTCTATTTACAAACACTATTAGAGCAGGTGCCCCTAATCAATGAATTAAGAGAATGTAGCTGTATATCTTTTTTAAAAAAAGCTGAATTATAGTATAGTTTCAGAAATTAATACTTTTTACATTGTTATCTTCCTGGTGGTTATCCATAGTACAAGAAGAAGACAGGATGTCCTATGAAAACATTATTATTGCATATCTTTCTTCTCATAGAATTATGCAAAAGTACAGCATACTTATCTTTCTTTTTTTTGGAACCAGGGACTGAACTCAGGCCCTTGTGCTTGCCAGGGAAGTGCTTATTCCAATGAGCCATCTCCCTGGCCCCAGCATATTTATCTTAACTCTACTGTTTATACAAACACAGAATGGTTCTTCCTTTGTATACCCTTTTTTGTTTAGTGGTGGCAAAGATAGGTGTTCTATTGTCATTCAATTATTATAGGTACTTGAATTCAGTAAAACAATCCAACACAGTCCAGCAGTCCACAATAATAGTGTGATATCTGAAGAAGTTGTTGACTAGAGCCATTTACAGCTCAGCTTATTATAATGCAATTATTTTATAAACCTCATTTTTATACTTTTATACTGAATGGTTAAGACCGACATAAAGCAAGAGCCATTGCTGGACCAGTTTGATCTCTGTGAAAGCCTGAGAGAAAGTTTTCTCTCCATATGACTCTCCTTAGGCACACTATATATCATCGATCCCATTCCTCTGTGGCTCCATAATCTCCTTGATCAGAAAATTTGGGACACAACTGAGTTCCATGATGTTATAGTACAGGTTCTCCTATGTCCTGAGTCTTCACTGACCTTGAAAGGCTAGGACCAAAATGTTGGATGACCTTGTGGCCTTTCCATTTCTCCAATTTTTGATCCGTGAACTTAGATTATTAACCATCCAGAAGAGAAGCTGATTGGTATCCTGCAACATATGCAGTTCAATTTACCATAACTAACTGACTAAATTCTTTTTAGTTATTTTTATATGTTTCTATTTGTATTTCTTCTTTTGATTTCTTATACTAGGGAGACTATATGATATTTGCACATATGGGTCTAGTTTATTTCACTTATGAGCATATGTTCAAGCAGCATCCACTTAAATGTAAATGCTTCAAGTTTATCATTCCTTATAGCTGAGTAATACTCCATTGTATAGAAATACCAAATCTTTTTCAACCATTCCTTGTGCAATGGGTATCTTGATTGTTTCCAAGATTTGGTATGATAGTAGTAATAGCAGAAAACTTCTCAAATACAAGGAAATAAACTAACATTCAGGTAACCAGAGCATGCAGAACACCAGATAACTTCAAGCCAACTAAAAATACACCGAGACATATAGTAGTGAAGATCCCAGAAATACAACACAAGAATAATATACTGAAAGCTGCTAGAGAAAAGAAGCAGATCACATTTAAAGGAAAACCCATCAGAATTAAAGCTGACTTCTCTTCACAAACCATGAAGGCAAGGAGAGTATGGAGAGAGTACTTCAAGTCCTCTATGAAAACAAATTCCAGCCCAGACTACAGTACCTTGAAAAGCTCTCTTTCAGGTTTGGTGGAGAAGTGAAATACTTCCATGACAAAGAACAACTAAAGAATTTCATGATGGCAAAGCCACCCTTTCACAGGCTACTGAAAGATGTTCTGGTGAGGGACCACAAATGATGAGAACTCCATGAATGACAACAGAAAGAACCCACTAAATAGGGCAAAAAATTAAATGTAGAACAAAAAGGAGTAAACAACAGCAGGTAAATAACATGACAATCATAAGTCAACACATTTCAATTATAACCATCAATGTAAATGGACTCAACTAATCAATTAAGAGAAATAGACTGGCACAGTGGATTAGGAAACAATACACAACAATATGCTACATACAAGAAACACATTGGAGTCAAAAAGACATTCATAGGATTAAAGTCAAAGGATAGAAAACAATACTACATGCCCCAGCACCTCAGAAAAAAGCAGGAGTAGCAATTCTCTTCTCACACAGTCTTAACTTCAAACCAAGAAGGATGAAATGAAATAAAGAAGGTTACTATATACTGGTTAGGGGAAAAATTCAAGAGAAAGAGGTAACACTCATAAATATCTATACACAAAACACATGAGCACCCAACTATGTAAGACAAATCTTAATGGACATGAAAAATCTAACATCCAAGACCATAATCTTAACAGGAGACCTTAACACCCCCTTATCTCAAAAACATAGGTCAACCAGACAAAAAATTAGGGAACAAGTATCAGAACTGAACAAGAGCTTGGAAGAAAATGACCTGGTAGACATATATAGAGTATTCCACCCAACCACAGCTAAATACACATTCTTTTCCATTTGCACATGGGTCATTTTCCAAAATAGACCACATACTAGCCCATAGGTCATGCTTAAGTGTATGCAAGAAAACAGAAATTATCCCATGCATATTAACCCACCACAGTGCAATGAGACTGGAAATAAACAACAAAAGAAGCCAGAAAAATCCGCTAAATACACAGAAATTAAACAACACCCTACTCAGCAATCAATGAGTCACAGATGAAATTAAACAAGAAATTCAACAATATCTGCAATTTAATGAAAATTCAAGCACAACTTCCTGGAATTTATGGGATGCGATGAAAGCCATTCTCAGAGGGAAAATCACAGCTATGAGCTCACATATTAGGAAAACAGAAGGGGAACAAATAAACACCCTAATGTTGCACCTGTGACATCTAGGAAATGAAGAACAAACCAAACCCAGAGCCCAAAGACTGGAAGAAACCATAAAAAAATAGAGCAGAAATTAATTCAGTTCAGACTTAGAAAACAGTTCAAAGAATTAATGAATCAAAAACCTGAGTCTTTGAAAGAAAAAACAAAATCGATAAGCCCCTAGCTAACTTCAAGGGAATGAAAAGGGTAAAATCATCCCAAACACAGTTGAAATTCAGAACATTATCAATAGCTGCATCAAAAATCTTTATGCTCACATAATAGAAGACACAGAAGAAATGGACAGATTCCTCGAAAGGTACACATTACCAAAACTGAATCAAGAAGATATAACAACTCTCAATAAGCCAATAACAGCCAACAAAATATGAACCATAATAAAAAAAAGCCTGCTGAAAAGGAAAAGTCCAGGTTGTGATGGATTCAGAGCTGAATAATATAAGAAATTTATAGAAGACATAATCCCTATACTCCTCAAAGTCTTCAATGAAATTGAAAAGGAAGTAGTCCTCCCAAAAACATTTCTGGAGGCAAGTATTATACTGATTCCAAAACCAGGGAAAGACAAAACCAAAAAAGATAACTACAGGACAATCTCACTCATGAATATAGACTAAAAAATCCTCAATAAAATCCTAGCGAACATAATACAGCAAATCATCAAGAAGATCATACACCATGACCAGGTAGAATTCATCCCAGGGATGCAAGGATAGTTCAATATCTGAATATGTATAAATGTAATACACTATACTAATAGACTGAAATGTAAAAACTACATGATTATCTCAATTGATGCAGAAAAAGCTTTTGATAAAGTCCAATACTCATTCATGTTCAAAACCCTACAGAAAATTGGAATAGATGGCCTCTACCTCAATTTGATAAAAGCCATCTATGACAACCCAACTGCTAATATAATTCGAAATGGGGAAAAACTCAAATCTTTTACTCTTAGATCTGTACAAGACAAGAATGTCCTCTATCACCCCTCCTATTCAGTATAGTTTTGGAATCACTAGCAACAGCCATTAGACAAGAGGGAAAAACAAAAGGAACAAGAATAGGTAAAGAAGAAGTTAAATTATCACTATTTGCAGATGAAATGATACTTTACTTGGAAGACCTAAAAAGTTCCACTGAGAAGCAACTAGAATTTATAAAGAAATTCAGTAGCGTACCAGTATACAAAGTCAATACTCAAAGTTCAATAACATTCCTCTACACAGATAACAAACACACTGAGAGGGAAACTGTAGAAACACTACCTTTTACAATAGCACTGTGGAAAATGAAATACCTTGGAATTCACTTAACCAAGGAAGTCAAAGATCTTTTCATGGAAAATTACAACACCCTAAGAAAAGGGATAGTAGAGGATTTCAGAAAATGGAAAGATATTTCCTGCTCTTGGATAGGAAGAACCAAGATCATGAAGATGGCCATACTCCCAAAATTGTTGTACAGATTTAATTGAATCCCTATCAACCTGCCATCAACTTATCTTCCAGACATAGAGAAATCATTCCTAAAATTTATTTGGAACTAGAAAAGACCTAGAATAGCAAAGGCAATCCTCGCCAACAAAGACAAGCAGGATGCATCCCAATTCCTGACTTGAAATTACACTACGAAGCCACTGTGATAAAATCAACACGGTATTGGCAAAGAAGTAGACCTAAGGATCAATGGAATGGATTAGAAGACACAGAGGCATCTGCAAATACACTCAGCCAACTGATCTTTGAAAAAGGGCCCAAACAGTCTTAGTGGAAGAAAGATAGCCTTTTTAATGAATGGTGCTGGAAAAAATTTCTTTGTACATGCCAAAAACTACAATTTGACCCAGGTCTATCACCATGCACTAAGCTAAAGTCAAAATGGATTAAAGATCTAAACATTAAAACAGAAACACTCAATTTCCTGGATGAGAAAGTAGGAGGAACTCTTGAAGACATAGGAGTAGGCAAAGAGTTCATAAATAAACATGTATTCACACAGGAAACGCTTGAAAGAATTAACAACTGGTATCACTTCTTCTTGAGAAGTTTCTGTACCTCAAAGGAAATTGTCAACAAAGTGAAAACACAACCCACAAATTTCAAAAAAATCCCAACTGTTAGGCACTCAGACAAAGGTCTGCTGTTTAGAATATATAAAGAAGTAAGCTATAACAGGGCCCTCAAATTTAAAGACCCAATCCAGAAATGGGCATCTGAGATGAATACATACTTCTCAGAGGATGAAATTGAAGAAGCGGATAAACTTATGAAAAAATGCTGCACATTGCTAGCCACCCATGAAATGCAAGTTAAGACCACACTGAAATACCATCTCACTCCAGAAGGAATGACTATCATAAAGAAATGAACCAGCAACAAATTTTGGAGAGGATGTGGGGAAAAGGGAACACTTCTCCACTGCTGGTGGGAATATGGACTGGTGCAACCATTGTGGAGATCAGTGTGGAGACTCCTTACAAAAATAGGATTGGAAATCCCATTCACCACTGGCTATCCCCCTACTGGGCATTTTCCCGGAGGAACTGAAAACATACAATCTTAGTGATATATGTGTACCTATGTTTATAGCAGCACAATTTGTGATAGCAAAATTTTGGAAATGACCACGATGCCCATCACATGAGGAATGGTTGAAAAGATGTGGTATTTCTATACAATGGAATATTACTCAGCTATAAAGAATGATAAACTTGAAGCATTTATATTTAAGTGGATGCCACTTGAATATATACTTATAAGTGAAATAAACCAGACACATGTGCAAATATCATATAGTCTCCCTAGTATAAGAAACCAAAAGAAGTACAAATAGAAATGTGTAAGAACAACTAAAAAGAATTTAGTCAGATAGTTATGGTAAACTGAACTGCATATGTTGCAGGGTGCTAATCAGCTTCTCCTCTGGATGGTTAACAGCCTAAGTTCACAGATCAAAAATTGGAGAAATGGAGGGCCACAAGGTCATCCAACATTTTGGCCCTAGCCTTTCAAGGTCAGTGAAGACTCAGGACATAGGAGAACCTGTACTGTAACATCACGGAACTCAGCTGTGCCCCAAGTTTTCTGATCAAGGGGATTATGGAGCCACAGAAGAATGGGATCAATGACATACAGTGTGCCTAAGGAGAGTCACATGGAGAGAAAACTTTCTCTCAGGCTTTCACAGAGATCAATCTGGTCAAGCAATGGCCGAGATTCATCTACATGGCTGATACTGACAAAGGATCTACAGAGTGAGGTACGGGGTCAAAGAATAAACCCTTAGGACACTTCACTGATCTCATCAGATACAAAATCTACATTTTTGTTATGTAGGTCATGTTGTATGTCAGCCTTGACCATCCAGCAGAAAAGCATAAAAATGAGGTATATAAAATAAGGCTACAATAATAAGCTAAGCTGTAAATGGCTCTAGTCAACAACTTCTTCAGATAACACACTATTATTGTGGACTGCTGGATTGTGTTGGATTGTTTTACTGAATTCAAGCACCTATAACAATTGAATGACAATGGATTGTACATCTTTGACAGGACTAAAGAAAAATAGTGAATACAAAGAAAGGACCATTCTGTGTTTGTGTAAGCAGTACAGTTAGGATAAATATGTAGTTCTTCTGCATTATTCTATGAGAAGGTAGATTTGCACTAATAGTGTTTCAACAGGATATTCTGTTGGCTTCTTGTATTAAGGACAACCAGTAGGAAGATGACAAGGTAGAAAGTATTAGTTATTGAAACTGTACTATAATTCAGCTTTTAAAAAATAAGTATACAGCTACATTCTCTTAATTCATTGATTAGAGACTTCTACTCTAATATTGTTTGTAAAAAAATATTGTTTGTAAGTAGAATATCATGTATGCACCTTGTATGACAAAAAAACCACTATGAAAACAATATACAATGCATTAATTATTGAATCTGTCCTGCTAATTTGATTTGAAACTGTCTCATTGCTATTTATTCTTCAATGAAATGAAATAAAAAGAAGAATAAATAAGATTGATAAACCCCTGGATGCAGCAAATCATCAAGAAGATTATACACCATGACCAAGTGTAAGTCATTCAAGGTATGCAGGGATGGTTCAACATATGTAAATCAATCAGTGTCATATACCACATCTGCAGAGGCAAAGACAAAAATCCTGTGATCTTCTGAATATATGAAGAAAAAGCTTTTGACAAAGTCTAGCACTCATTCATGATAAAAACCCTACAGAAACTCAGAATAGAAGGTCTTTACCTCAGTCTGATAAAAGTGATCTGTGACAGAAAAATAGCTTACATCATACTAAATGGACAAAAAGTGAAAACTTTCACTCTAAAATCATGAACAAGACAAGGCTGTTCACTACCACTACTCCTGTTCAATATATTTCTGGAAACATTAGCTAAAGCATTTGGACAAGAGAGATAAATGAAAGGAATAAAGATAGGAAAGCAAGAAGTTAAAATATAATTATGCACAGATGACATGATACTCCACATAAAAGACCAAAAATACTCTAAGAGAGACTCCTAGAACTAATGAACAAATTCAATAGTGTAGCTGGACACAAAGTCCACAGTCAAAAATCAGTAACAGTCCTGCACACAAGCAACAAGTGAGAGAGAATTTATACCTTTCACAATAGCATAAAAAAAGAAAAAGAGAAAAGAAATTCTTAGGATTCAATCTAACAAAAAAGTAAAAGGTCTATACATTCAAAATTACAATACTCTGGAAAAAAGAGATCAAAGAGGATTTCAGAAAATGGAAAGATATTCCTTACTATGGATAGGAAGAACCATTGTGAAACCATTGTAAACCCCAACTCATTATAAATATTTAATGCAACCCCAATAATAATACAATTAGCCTATCTCACAGATCTAGAGAAAATATTACTAAAATTCATTTGGAATCAGAAGAAGAGACCTAGAATAGCAACAGTGTCCTGGGCAACAAAGACAAGACAGGAGACATCACGATCATTGCCTTTAAATTATACTACAAGGCTACAGTGATAAAATCAGCATGGTACTGGTGAAAAACAGACCTCAGGATCAATGGAAAAGATTAGAAGATGCAGACACAACTACAAACACACTCAGTTGCCTTATCTTTTGACAAAAGAGCCAAACATGTTCACTGGAAGAAAGAAAGCATCTTTAACAAATAGTACTGGAAAAACTAGCTTCCTACATGATGAAGACTAAAACTAGACCCATGTTTATCACCATGTACTAAACTAAAGTCAAAATGGATCATATATATAAATATTAAAACAGAAACACTAAATCTACTGGAAGTGAAAGTAGGTAGAAATCTTAAAGACATAGGGTTAGGCAAATAGTTCATGAAGAAAAAGCAAACTGCGTGGGAAGTACTTCAAGGAATCAACAATTGGGATCTCATCATATTGGAAAATTTTTGTACATCAGAAGAAATCACCAAAAGAGTAAGAAGAAAAGCTATGAGTCAGAAAATATTTTTGCCAACTGCCTGTAAAAAGACTTCTATCTAGAATATATAAAGATTCAAAAAAACAGAACCCAAAATTCAAAGGATCCAATCCAAAAATGGGCATTTAAGATGAATATATACTTCTCAGATGAAGAAATACAAACAGCAAATAAATATATGAAAAAATGTTCATTTGATCAATGCAAATTAAAAAAACACTAGATACCATTTCAACCTAACAAAGAATGTCTATCAGCAAGAAATTAACCAATAACAAATGTTGGATTGATTGTGAGTAAAAACGCTTCTCCACTGTTGCTCGGAGTATACACTGGTGTGACTACTGTGAAATTAGTGTGGAGATTTCTGAAAAAAATAGAATTAGAGGCTCCATTCTACTTAGCTCTTCTCCTTATTGGCATTTTCCCAGAAGAATTAAAAACATCATACTGCAGGGATATACATGCATCCATGTTTATAGCACCACAATTTGTTATAGCTAAATCTTGGAAACAACCCAAATGTCCATCAACTGAGAATTGATACAGAAGTTTTTTTTTTTTTTTTTTTTTATGCAGTGCAGTATTACTCTGTTATTAAGAAAGATAAACTTGAAGCTTTTATAGGTAGATGATGTAATTGGAGACCATACTCATAAGTAAAATAAACCAGACTTGCATGTGTAAAGATCATATTGTCGTTCCTTTGTCTGTGTCATCCATGTGGATGAGTCACAGCCAATGCTTGACCAGATTGCTCTCTGTGAGAGCCTGAGAGAAAGTTTTCTCTTCATGTGACTCTCCCCAGGCACACTACAGAATAATGTACAGGACTACAAGATAAACCCTGAGAAGACTTCAATGACCACAAAGGAAATATAAAGTTCATGTGTTGGTATATAAGTTTTGATCTACCTAGGTCTTAACCATCCAGCAGAAAAGTATAAAAGTATAAAAATGAAGTATACATCGTGAGCCCATAATATTAAGCTGAGCTGTAAATGGATATAGTCGACAATTTCTTTGAATAACCCCCTATGGTTGCAGAATGCTGGACTGTGTTGGATTGTGGTGTCGAGTTCAAGCACCTAAGGTAGTT
>PVKA01042056.1:0-17661 GCA_004027165.1 Ctenomys sociabilis
AAAAGTAAAATACAAATACTACACTGAACAAAGCACAAAAGCAGTGAATTAAAAATAATACATTAATTCAATTATGTCAATAATCACCTTACTCATTAATTGCAAATATACCAAATAAAAGACAGGCATTGGTAAAGTAGATCAAAAACCAAAGGTGGAAAAAAAAGTGATTATGTTGTCTGTAAAAACTCTTGCCTCCCTTTAAATGCTAGGTATGCTAGGAAAGTACACTACCACAAAGAAACATCCTTAGCCCAAGAAACCTATTTTGAATATAAAAATATACAAAGACATATCATACAAACATAAAACAAAGAGTTGCTGTATGAATTTTAAGACAGTAGACTTAAGGGGAAAAATTATCAACAGTAAAGAGTGACGTATAAAGATAAAGTAGACAATTCTCTAACAAGACAATCCTTACTGCGCATTATCTTAACAAGAAAACATTCCTAGGCTCTCTGCTATGCTACAGTGCTCACCAATACCTGCACTGTGGAAATGAACCTAGGTACTGTCTCCTCAGCTTTGTTCTCATTTCTGTCTTGATGCTCTGGGCACCAATTCTTAGTTACTTGAGGTTTTCCATCTCTTCAGTTGCCACTTTTCTCTCTCCTTTTGAGACATGAGGTAAAAATCAGCAGAAGTGAAAGGAAAAATAAAAGAGCTCACTAGTGCAGTTGGAAATTTCATCATTCCTCTATCATAAATGAATAGATTCAGAAAGCAAAATATTAGTAGGGAGAGCTAAACTCAACACCAGTGTAAACCAGATATAATCAATACCTACTATAATTTTGCAATGGTAGCAGAAAACACATTCTTCCCATAGTCACATGGAAGAGTGAAAAGAAGGCCTAGATTCTGAGCCATAAAATAAAAGTTAGCAAATTTAAAGAACAGATAATCAGTATCTGGTCTCAGAACACACTAGAAATCAGGTAACAAAGCTAGCAGAAAAATTCCCAAACACCTGGAGATCAAGCAACATACTGCTAAATAACATGTAGATCAAAGAGATCTGCTTGTTTGTTTGTTTATTTGGCACAGGGTTTCACTATGCAGCTCAGACTTGAACTGATCCTCCCATTTCAGCCTCTCCAGCACAGGCATCATAGGCATGTACCACCATGCCTCATTTTCAGTGGCTGTCTCAGTGCTGGGCCAGCATGGTATGTAGTACTAGGGATTATACTTGGTTCTTGCACTTGCCAGGTAGGCACTTACACCATTAAGCTCTCTCTCCACCCCTCAAAGAAGAAATCTTAAGAGAAATCCTAAAATACTGTGAAATAAATAAAAATGAAAATACAATTTATGGATCAGTGAAAGCTATTTACAAGAAAATTTATAGCACTGAATGCATACTTTAGCAAAAAAGTTTTAAAATTAATAACTAAGCTTTCACATCAGGACACTACAAAAAAAGCAGAAAAAGTACAAAATAAACAGATGAAAATTATAAACATTACAGCAGAAATCAATTTTCTTTCTTTTTTTCTTTTTTTTTTTTTTTGCGTAACCGGGGATTGAACTCAGGCCCTTGTACTTGCCAGTCAAGCGCTTATTCTACTGAGCCATTTCCGCTGCCCTCAATTTTTAAATAGGCAAAAATAAATATAAAATGATTCTTCACTAAACACATACAATGATGGAAAACAAACATAAAAAGTTGCTCTATATAATAAAGAATCTTAAATTTAAAAAATTACATACCACAACATACCTGAAATATTTAAATTCCAATAAAGACATCAAACAAAAAGAAATCTCATTCACTGGTGATAGAAATGCAAACTAGTACACTGTGACAGACCAGATAGGAAGATTAAGGCCTAATTGGCCTCCTCTATGAGTGCACAAATGTGCTGACATGCTAGGGAAAAGGAAAAGTGGCTGAGGTCCTGCTCTTCAACCAGATAAGCACAATGGACAGTGGGAGGCAAATGAATCCTGTGTAACTCTGCCTGTACCCGTGTCTGAATGAATAAAGCCAAGGTGTTTCAGTCACTTGGGGCTCTTTGTAGAAGGATAACAAAGATGACAAGATGCCCCTGCCCCCACAAATTTTAACCTAATTCTTTGTCTCTTTGTTCTTAATCTCCATCCTCCCTCTGTTGGGTATAGGCTTGATTCTGTAGAATCAAGCTGTACATCAACTTTGGAAAACAGTCTGTCATTTTCTTAAAAAACAAACATGCCTTTAATCCAATATCCAGCAACTGCACACTTTGGTATTTACCGAAATGAGTTGAAAACTTGTCTACACAGAAATCTCTATGCAGATGTTTAAACCATGTTACTTATAATTACCAAAACTTGGAAGCAACCACTACGTTCTTCAGCAGGTGAATGTTTATGTAAATGTTGGTACCTTCAGACAACAGCTTATTTGATGTTTAAAAGAAATACGATACCAAGCTGTGAAAATGTGTATTACTAAATTAAAAAGTCAATCTACAAACACTACATATTATATGAGTCCATATTTTTTTTTTTTTTTGTCTTTTTGAGACAGGGTCTCACTATGCAGTTCAGGCTGGCCTTAAGCTCACTTTGTAGCTCAGGCTGGTCTCGAACTCATACCAATCCTCCTGCCTCAGCCTCCCGAGTGCTGGGATTACAGGCGTGCGCCACCACGCCCGGCTATGAGTCCATATTAGTTGGAGTTAGTTTGCATTCTAAAAAAAGCAAAACTATATAGCTACCAAAAACATCAGTTGTTACTAGGGGTTATTGTATCTGGATTAGTGAGGAATGAACAGGCAGAGAACAAAGGATGTTTAAGACAGTGAAAATGCTCTGCAAGAAGCTGTAACAGTGGATTATATATGCATCATCAATTTACATAAACCTATAAGATACATAACACCAGTAATAAACCTTTCTGTAAACTGCAGACTTACAGTGATGATGATATATCAATGCAATGATATATCATCCACCTTTAAAATATGTGCCACTCTTTTGATCCCCGGGTGTGTGGTGCTGCCCCCACTTTTGAGATGGAGACTGGGACTGGGCATGGTGGTGTGCACCTGTAATTCCAGCTCTTGGGATGCTAAAAACAGGAGAATCACTACGAGTCTGATCTGTGTAGTGAAACTCATAGACTCTGTACTAAATACAAAACAGAAAAAAAGAAAAAAAGTGCCACTCTTGTGAGATGCTGCTAGTAGAGAAGACAGTAGTGAGGAAGTGGGGGGGGCATATGAAAAAAAATTTTATTTTATTTTTTTGGCGGAACTGGGGATTGAACTCAGGCCCTTGCACTTGCTAGGAAAGCACTTATTCTACAAAATTTTGTATTTTTTGCTCTTCTTTTAGTACAGTATTGCTCTAAAAGTAAGATCTAGTTTTAAAAACTGAAGTTCAGTTTCTATGTAGTTCAGGCTAACTTCTAACTCACAGCAATCCTCCTGCTTCAGCTTCCCAAGTGCTGGGGTTACAGGTATGTATTACCACACTTGACAACAGTTTTCTAAGACAAGGTCTTGCTATGTAGTTCAGGCTGGCCTCAAATTCATTGCAAAGTATGCACCACTCCTTGGTCACAAATTGAGAACTTAGAAAGTACATACGGTCATTATGTATAGTACTAAAATTACAAACTTCTTTGGTCTATGAAGCCAGTTTCATTATAAAACATACTGTTTATCAAGGACAGGACCAGGTCTGGTCATTTATTTCACAAAGACTGTGAGTAGAAAATACAGAAGGTGTTTGATGATTAGGTGCTATTAATATTGTACCAAACTAAAACTAAATAAGACTTGTTATTTCCTAAAAATTTCTGAGTTATTCCAACCCTTGCTTCTCATATTTAATTTCTAAACTGTTTAATACAACAAAAAGTCTCAGTAGTATTTTAATTCTCCTGGAGGCTATTACTTATGATTATAGATTGGGAATTCAAAGAATATATTCCAACCAGGAGATTCAGCTAGTCTGCTGACATTATTTTGCAAAAGAACAAATCTTTATTCTATTCAATCTTTTGTCTCATACAAGTAATTCATTCAAATTTTGAACTTTCGTTAAGGCAACAAGGATACTAGAAAGTTCTTCTGGTGTAATTCCTACTCACTAGTTCAATAATAATCCTTTGTGTCTTTAGCTAATTTAAGAGGCTAAGGGAAATTTTCCTCAATTGTCAAAGGTAACAAATTCAAAAAAATAAACATTCATAATGTATCCCCCTTTTTAAGAGGAACAGTAAAACTAGGGAAAAGAAACTACCTTTATGGTGTATTGACTTTCTAATCTATCTAGTAGCAAAGTCCCTGTACACTGGGATACTAAACATAAGTTTTATAGTCAGATAGACATGATGTATTCGAAAGGTAAGTACTACTTGCAGCTACAACAAACTCTCACATCCCAATGACTACATAAAACACAGAAGTCATTAACATAATGTCTAATTGGGTAATGGAGTACTCAGAAAGCAGGCTTCACTGCATCAAGTCCATCATACAAGCATACAAGGGAGAGAAAAAGAGAACAGAGAACCACCTATTGCAGGCACTGTGTTGCCACCGCGGAAATGGCATACACCTGCATCTAAACTGTCTTGGTTAGAACTCAAGACACAAACAGGTTTGATTAATCTGCACTTTAATCTCCAATTGACCTCCCATATGTGAACACAATATTACCTCTGCCACATACCAGTTGAGTGACTTAAAGCAAGTTGCTTAATATTTGAACCTAAGTTTCTTTATCTGCAATAGGAATATTAGGACCCTTGTTACAACCAAAAGTTCTACTTTGTTTTTATTCTTTTAGGATTTTTTTTTTTAAATAATGGAAATCAAGAGTAGGACCCAGTGTATGCAAGGTCAGCAGTCTACCCAGGAGTCAACACTGAAGTTTTACTATTACTTTTTGTTCTAACATCTAAAGTTCCACAGCTAAAGTAAAATTTAAAAACATCTAGAGCAATAGCAAAGGTGACATTAAAAAAGTTAGCTACCTACAAATTCTTGACCCAGATAGGTAACATGTCCCATATGTTATCTTCCTGGGAGTAAGATAACCTTACTAGGTTATAACCCTAGATAGCCTTGACGAGGTGAAAGCCAATGCCATGTCCTCTGTAGAAACATATCCTGGCTACTCAAAAGGTGCTTGATTTTTATCTTTTGGCTTAGCTTTTAAGTACTTTGTATGATCTAGTTACATGAGGCTTCTAAATACTCAAGTTCCAAATAAGTCAGTTATTGTATACGTAGCTGAAGTAACAACACTACAAAAAAGACATGAGCTAAGTGTTCTTGCTTATCTCCATACATCTGAGTAGAAATATTTTTGATTTCCATTATTTAAAAAAAAAATCCTAAAAGAATAAAAACAAAGTAGAACTTTTGGTTGTAACAAGGGTCCTAATATTCCTATTACAGATAAAGAAACTTAGGTTCAAATATTAAGCAAAAAGAGAACATTTAGCTCTCTTTTTCTCCCCTAAAGTATAAAATATACAACATCTACATACATAAAGTATATAGTCAAATGGATTAGCAAGTATGTATATTCATTTACCATCACAATATAGATTTCTAGTATTCCAGAAGGTTTCTTTTCATACTCCTTTTCATTTTACTGCTGCCCCATCCTCCAAAAATCCAGAGGTTACTACTATTTTCATTTCTGTCAAATGGATTAGTTATACCCATTTGGAAATTAACATAATTAAAATTATGTATCATATACTGTTTTGCTCATCATTGTGTCTGTCAGATGTATCCACATTATTATATATAACAATAGATGATTCTTTTTTTGTTGTTGCTACATATTCATATCACATTTAACTGATCCACTGTTAATGAATCACTTGGTTGTACCTAGTTTTTATCTATGACAAAGCTACTATGTACACTGCTAAATCTTTTGGTGGACATCTACACTCCTTTCTCGTTGAGGTACGGTATTCCTAGGTAGGCAATTAGTAGTCAAAGGCCACACATGTTGAATTTTAGTGGATATAACCATTTTTCCAAGGTGTCTTCACCTAGTTAGAAATAACTCTTACATAAATAATCTTAGAGACTGGGTGTTTATAACCTTCAAACATTTGGAAAAATACAAACAACTTTATCAAAAAATCATCTCACTGCACAGTGATTATGTCTAACAAGCAATAATTACACTTAAAGATTTTCAATGTTATATAATGAGTTAAATCAAAGTCTACACCAGACATGCCACAGTCAGCTTGACTTGAGGAAGATGATGAAGCAAATGAGGCTGCCTCTTCAAGAGATATGGTTCTGGAAGAAAAGGCAACCTTGAGCAAGGTGGTCCTAGCATAAAGGACACTTCACCAAGTTCTGTTCCTGCAAAGTCAGAACGGTCTCTATATATTTGGTTCCTGGAAATACAGGATTACCTGATTATCCCTATTCATAGCACTGAAATCCCTTAATCTCAAAGAGCCTTTAACAACAGTCCTGACATTAATCAACTCAGAAGAAAGGGCTTTGCTCATAGTTTTACATTTGCTTGAAAATACAGTTGACCTCTGAATAATGCAGCATATAGGAGCATCAAACACCATGCAATAAGGAAAAGAATCTGCACATAGCTGTGGACTCCCCCAAAATTTAATTACTAGGAGCCTGCTGTCAACCAGAATCTTTATCAATAATACAAATTATTTGTTATGTGTATAATATTCAGTGAAACACACTGTTTACATTTAATTTCTCAACTTCATGGGAGCTTTAAAACTACAATTATAATGTAACACTTTTTCTGTCGTCTAAAATGCAGCAGTTTCCCACATCTTACCCTTGTTTTTTCATGTTGTGTGTCAGGCTAGGAGAAAAAAAAATGTTATATCCTTCTGTATCTGCCTACAAGTATGGTATAGCCCTTTCCTGTTACTGACAGCCAAACTGACCACTGACAAACCTAAAGCACGTGAGTAATAATTTCAAATTTCTTCAATTTGAGATGTTACCAATCATTAATATGCAACTCAGATCATCTGTTTGGGCTGACTTATTATACTGCCACTTCTCACTCATTCTCTTGTACCAGTTCTTAACTGTTTAAATGGCATGAGCCATTCAGAACACAAAGCACACTTGGGAGAAACACACAGACAGAAATGTGAAGATGCTGTTTTATGTTTATTTAGTTATTTATGTTTGTTGTGTTTCACTGTATTATTTTTAGTGATTTCTTCATAATATAGTAATTAAACACATAGTTAGTGAATGAATTCTACCTTGTAATGGACTAACCAAATTAAACATTAGCACTTTTTGGCAACTTCTACAATTTCATAAACTTACTTTGATATTTACTTTTACAGTCTTTCTGAAAGTGTAGGTCATCTCTACCTGTACTAGAATTTAAGTCCAGATGGAAAAAGGAACTTCAATAATTACATACTTTCATAATCATTATGAATTACAAGTAGGAGAGAATAAAAACCAAGTATCAAGTAAAAAATTGACTTCAGTAGTCAATTTTTAAAGGATGTACTATATTATTGGGGTGGTGCTAAGAATTGGGGATAAATAACAACATAGTTTTATATATCCTCAGTGATCTTCATTTAGTTTCAGAAAATAGACATAATACAAGTCCCTATGATGAGTTGATGAATACAAAAATGTAAATATATACAAAATATGTAGGGAAAATGAAAACCATACTTTACAGTTTATGATACAGTAGATGAAAGAAGTTCTACAGAAAAAGAGTAAAGCCAATTTTCCCAGGTTTTCTAGGATGAGTGGCATTCACTACAAGGAACAGACTTTGCAAGTAGAATACACACCTCTCAAAAAGAACAATATGGGCAAGAATATAAAGACAAAAAATAGCATGATATGTATCAAGCCCTGATAGAAGACTGGATTAATTAGAGCAAGGCAATAGAAGATAACACTGTAGAGGTTGATCAACAAAGGACAAGTGAATCTTCTTCATGCTGAAGAATCTGAACATCATGTTACAAATAATAAGGACATAATGGAAAGCCTAAGTTGGATAGTAATATGATCATATTTATGCTGTTTTAGAAAGTTCATTCTACTGATAGGAAATGAAACTGGCATGGGATAAGGATCAGTAGAGAAGCCAGCTAATGTATTAATGAAAGCAAAATAATGAGAACATCTACGAAGACAGTAGAGTCAATTATGACTTTGTATCACTCCCTAAGAATATATCGCTGACTGTGCATCTTTCAGGGACAGAGTCAAACCATCACCCATACAAAGAAAGACAGTATTAATCTTCACTCTCACAGTACAAGGTATTTAGATCCCTGACTTTAGTTTCTTGGTAACTGTAGCTAAAATTACCAAATCCAAACAATTAAAAGTATCACAAGACATGAAAAATTGTATACCTTCAATATTGTATATACTTTAATTTCTTCATTTATGCCACTGTAAAATATATTCAATGCATGAATTACTACCATTTAAACAATTTACTGATAATGGATACATGAGTTCAATATCCAACTTTTTGCTGTTACAAACAATGTTCTATACACTTTTTAAAAAATAGATTTACAGGGTCTCACTACTCAACTCAGACCTGTAGTGATCCTCCCATTTTCAGTCTCCCCAGGGCTAGGATTATAGAGTGCACCACTCCACCCAGTCTCATTGGCCTGCTCAGCGCACTTGAGAGCAGGACAGGTGCGGCACTGGAGACTGAAACCCTGCACTTGCCTAAGCAGGTGCTTAGTACACAGAGCTATCTTGCTGGCCCCATCTTCTTATAAATGGTTCATGGTACAAAGATTAAACATTTCTCTGGGAAAAATGTGGAATAATTGTAGAGTCATAGGTTAATAGTATGTTTTCAATTTATTAGATACATAATAGCAAAATGTTTTCAAAGAGCTTGTATCTACCTGCATTTCCTTAGGTGCAGAGAATTTCTACTACACTTGCCTTCAATGCAAATGTCAATTTCCTTTAACATTCACTAATCTGATAGTATGTGATAACATTTCTTTATGGTTTTCACTTGCTATTCTTTAGTCTTTTCTTTTTTTTTTGGCAGGGATCAAACTCAGGCCCTTGTGCTTGCCAGGGAAACGCTTATTCTACTGAGCCATCTCCTGGCCCCAACTTGCATATTCTTGATTACTAACAAAGCTAACATCACTTGCTGTTATTATTAGTAAGCAGTGCTTCTTATGTGTTCCCATCTTAAATTATTCACTGTGTGTTGAACTTAATAATGCAAAGCTATTTTTTTATTCCACATCTTAATCATTTATTTACCTGAAAAAAAGATCCTTACTTTACAACTTAACTTTTCCCTCTCTTTCAGTAGTGCAGTTATTTTTAAACATGTTTTTAATAAGTATGGATTTTTAGGCATTGGTGATTTTTTAAAATCAGTGAAAAGCATCACAAAGAAATACTTTTTAGAATTCAAGATTATTTCTTAAACTGAAAATCTGCATATTTCTTATACTTTTATCTTATTTTGATTTCAAGTATTTATTTTTAATTGTTATTTTTAATTAGTACTTTTCATATACAATTTTTTTCTTTTTAAAACATGGTCTCACTGTGCAGTTCAGGTTGGCCTTGAGCTCACTTTACAATCCAGTCTGATCATGAATTCACAATGATCCTCCTGCCTCAGCCTCTGATTACAGGCTGAGTATGCCATCATGCCTGGCTATGTACTAATTTAGTTAGTTCATATTTGTAGCACACAATTATTTCCCTACTTCCCTCCATCCTTTGATTCCTTCTCAAAATTGAAATGCTCAGCTTTCCTATTTCCTATTTATATCTGTAATGGTTGATCCATTGTGTCTACTTGAGAGGTCGACCCATCAGCAGGGTGGGTAGCCCACATGCAATAAAAGGTCAATGAGGAAGGACTGACTGCTAGTTCTTCACAGGAGTTCCAGTCTTTGCCTTCTTAGACATCATCTCTTGGCCTTCCTCCTGGGATTCTTCAGCATTCAGACAGATTTTTCAGTGTTCCACCATAGACACATTGGCCTTCTGGTACAGACTTTGACAGAACACTGCAGTGAGCTCCCAGACTTTGGACTGGACCCCTCAGCCTACAGTATGCAGACATCCTTTTCATGCTTCCTCATCCAACCCTAGAGTTATACATCATAAGCCAAACTTACTGTTTTTTTTTCCACACTTGTAATTTCTTATAATTTGTATATCTTGTACTATATCTGTTTCTCTAATAAATGCTGACAGTATCTTTTATTTTGGTCTTTATAATTTGGGTTTTCCTTTAAGAGAAACTAGGCATTATTTAAGTTTGTGTGTCTAATTTTTTTTCCCCACTTAACCTTATTGTCTCAGGGTCAGGGATATAGCTCACTGAACAGTGCTTGCCTGGCAAGTGAAAGGTCTGAGTTTGGTTCCTGGCACACATACACACAAAATTATGGTCTCAAAGTACAATCACTTTCCTACAAAAAATGTCTGTTCTTTATGGCAGAGTGGTATTCCCTCCTGTATAAATACCCATTTTCTTTATATATTCATCTGTTTGGAGGCATACAGACCACTTCTAAGATTTAGCTATTATAAACTGTGCTCCTACACACACAGACATGCACGCATCATTGTAAAGTGGTGTCTTTAACACTTTCAGGAAGATACCCAGAAGAGGAATAGCTGGGTGGAACACAATTCCTAGTTTCTGTATTGAGGAATCTCCATGCTGATTTCTACAGCTGTACATTTTACATTCCCATCAATGTGGAATCCTCTCTTCCCTGCAGCCTTGCCAGTATCTGTTACTGGTTGATTTCTTGATGACAGCCATTCTTTCTGGAGGAAGGTAGACACTTGTTATTTTAATTTGATTCCTATAATGGCCACAGATATTAAACTTTTTTATGTACTTACTGGCCACTGGTACTACTTCTGAAAAGTGCCATTTTTTGATTAAGAGTATTATTGGGGGGAATCTAACTTTTTGAGTTCTTTATATTTTCTTGATATTAACCCTGTGTCTGAGGAATGAATGAAAAAAAATTGCATTCTGTAAGTTCTTCTCATTTTATCGGTTTTTTTTTTTAACTTCCTGAGCAGAAAGTTTTTAATTTGATATGGTCCCAATTGTTGGTTCTTGCTGTTATTTCTTACACAACTAGGTTCTATTACATTGAACTCAAGTATTGACAAGATCCACAATTCTTTTAAACTGAAGAACTGGGATAGCAGATTTATATATCTAACATGATATGATCCAAATTTATATGTCTTTTGAATTGTGCTGATAGTATAATAGGAATAGTATGAAAACATATATGCAGTATACATGAATGGTGTGATATGCCCCTTTAATGGGATCTAAGATGTCCCCCAAGTGAAGCTATTTACTGAAGGCTTGGTCCCCAAAGCAGCAGTGTTCAGAGGGGGGCTTCTGGACAGTGACTGGGTGATCCTGAGGACTATAACTTCTTCAGTGGATTCTTCTACTGGGATCATCATCAATCAGTCCTGATGATGGAGACTTAGAAGGTATGGCTGACCTGAGGGGAGTGGGTCCTGAGGGCATAACTTTTCCTAGTCTTTTCCTCCCCATCTTCCCTTTTTTTCACCCCTCTCCTTTTGATTCCTGATTGCCATGAGTTGAGTAGTTTTCCTTAGTCATTTGTACTTCACAACAATTCCAAAACCTATAGAGCAAGCTGATTATGGGCTGCCAGTTTTGAAACCATGAATCAAAATGGACCTGTCCTCTTTTAAATTATTTTGGGTATTCTGTCACAGAGGTGGATGGGGGTGGGGAGAGCTAACACAAACAGTATAACTAGAAGAAAAATTGTCAGTAATTGTTCTCTTTTACAATCATACTAGCCTTGGGATAATGGATCCCAGGTCTTTACTTCAAAGTCTAATCTGGGCAGATAGGTCAGTAGAATATGTGCTTGCCTGGCAAGCACAAGGTCCTGAGTTCAATGCCTGGTAATGAAAAAAAAAAAAAAAATCAAAGTCTATCATAATTAGCTGTTGTTTTCTGATCATATACCCACCACATTTGAAAGACACATCTAAAACATAATGTGTAGTCTGCTGAGTAATTTTTTAGTCCAATGCTACAAAAAATAATAACTGGATACTGAGCGTCTCACATATTGTCACAGCAATCTATAAGGTGGGTTTTATAAATAAGATAAATCACACTCTCAAGCCATATCATAAATACTAGAGAACCAGTTTTTAAGAGGTAAAGCAATATTTAGCAAGAAATAAAGTAATAATTCAAATACAAGCCTAGAAACTTGTAACCCTTGTATTAATTCATGTTATACATTAGTGGAAAGATTACAAGTAGCTATACAAATGGAGTTAATTAAATAGCAAATGTTTGATGGACTCCTACTATGGAGAAAATACTATGCTGCCTGCTGGCAAATTAGAACCAGGACAGAATAAAAGCTTTAAAGTCAGAGAAAGATGAAATCTATCTGGTCCCAACCACATCTGTCTGACTGCCATTATACACATCATTCAGTATATCTGACCTTTATTTTACAAATAAAAATGAGACTACCATGCAGTGGAATGGCATTACCTGTACTTAATAAAAAGGAAACAATAACTTAAAAGTAAATAAACAAAGCAAAAATTCAATTTAAAATTGTCCTTGTCTATCCAGAGTCTGTATCTGCATATTCAACCAATCAAGCACCAAAAATGCAGGGAGGCCAATGATGGCTGCACCTGAAAGTAACCTAGAGCTGATTCAAAGTATTGATGAATGGGCCAAGGAGATGGCTCAGAGGAATAAGCGCTTCCCTGGCAAGCATAGGGGCCTGAGTGCAATCTCCGGTTCTGAAAAAAAAAAGTATTGATGAAGATGCACATAATAGGTTATATATAAATACTACACCATTCAAGGACCCTTTTAGAGGGTCCTGCATCCAATCTCCTATGGATATTTAAAAACAATTTCAGGAGGGGAGGATAGCTTGGTGGTCTAAGCACTTGCCTGGCAGCACAAGGATCCAAGTTCAATCTCTGGTACCACATGCTGCGCAAGCAGGCACACAGAAACCAGTCACTGAAACCAGGTGTGGTGGCATATGTCTGTAATCCTAGTGCTGTGGAGGCTAAGACAAGAGGATCACTGCAAGACCAAGCTGAGCAGGGAGACCCTATACCAAACAATAAATTAAAAAAATTAAAACCTCAGTCAAAATTACCAATGAAAATTCTTGAATCAATCAAGTTATAATTTAAATGATACTATCTCCAATAGGATTTTATAATTAACTTGAATTGTCATTGTTTATCACACAACAGAATTAGTGGTAAAAACATCTAGATAAGCTAAAGCAAAATTATCTACATTTAAATGTTAAAACTTTTTTAAACAAATCATTATAATAAATTTAAATCTCATATAAGTGTAAGGCAATTCTGCTTTAATAAAAAGTAACATTTCTACCTGTATTCCCTCATCTCTCACTGCTAAAAATTACCTGAACTAGTGATTTTCGTAAGTTACCTTAGTAGTCTGAGTTTTCTTTTGTGTCCATATATACCTTTAACACCCATTTCATGCTTATGTCCCTTTTAAATAAGACGATTAAATTTAGGTTGGGAAACAACTACCTGTGCAAATAACTCCTAAGAAGTAAGTTGGGAGGGACGAACAAAAAGAAATTTTTAAAAAATGAAAAAACAAGTACTCGCACAGGAAATGCTTCAAAGAATTAACAACTGGGACCAACTCTTAATTGAGAAGTTTCTGTACGTCAAAAGAAATTATCAACAAAATGAAAAGACAACCCACAAATTTTTTAAAAATCTTAACTAATAAGCACTAATTAACAAGAAGTAAAGTAATAATTCAAATACAAGTCTAGAAATCACTCAAGGTCTGCTCTCTAGAATTTATAAAGAACTAAAATACATTAGGGCCCTCAACTTTAAAAACCCAATCGAGAAATAGGTATCCAAGATGAATATACACTTCTCAGAGGATGAAATTAAAGAAGTGAATAAATATATGAAAAAATGCTCCACATCGCTAGTCATCCATGAAATGCAAATTAAAACAACACTGAGATACCATCTCACTCCAGAAGGAATGGCTATCACAAAGAAATCAACCAACAAATGTTGGAGAGGATGTGGGGAAAAGGGAAGCCTTCTTCACTGCTGGTGGGAATGTAGACTGGTGCAACCATTGTGGAGATCAGTGTGGAGACTCCTCACAAAACCAGAACTGGAAATCCCATTCAAGCCAGCTATCCCCCTACTGGTAGTTTTCCTGGAGGAACTGAAAACACCCTATCATAGTGATATACGTGTACCAATGTTATCGCAGCACAATTTGTGATAGCCAATTCTTGGAAATAAGCAAGATGCCCATCACCTGAGGAATGGATGAAAAAGATATGTTATTTTTATACAATGGAGTATTACTCACCTATGAAGAATGATAAACTCGAAGCCTTCATGTTTAAGTGGATGCCACTTGAACATATACTCCTAAGTGAAATAAACCAAACCCACATGTGCAAATATTGTAGTCTCCCTAGTATAAGAAATCAAAAGAAGAAATACAAATAGAAAGGTATAACACAAGTAAAAGGAAAGCAAGAACTTGAGGACTGGACAACAAGGAGAGGGTAAGGAGAAAAGCTGGGAAATAGGACAGGGACAAAGTCATACATTTATACACACAAAATGGGCAAGGCAAAGATCCCAAGAAACCTTCAGCAGGTTTTTGAAAGTAGCAGTTAAATGGTAGGATTCTTAACCCGACTATCTATATACACTGATACCTGTGAGCACAGCAATTGCACTGAAGATAGCAATGTGTAATAGAAGAGTCATGCTTGGAATGCCTGCCATTCTGGTCGGCTAAATACATACTCTCTGTCATAACATACCAATTATTACCATACTGTCTCACAGGTAAAAGGGTTTTTTTTTTTTTTTTTTTGGTAATAAATGAAAAAAGACACAAGGAAAAAATATGTTACAAGACTGTTCTGTTGTAAGGCTGTATATGGTTAGATTTCTAAATTTCTGTGTGGTACTATTTAAGTTTTTTTCCCTCATATTCTGTAAGAACTTAAAATTCAATACATCAATACTTGATGGAAATTATCTGTTCCACGTTATGCCTAAGATGTTTGATATTTAGACAGATAATTAGGGTAAACTGAACTGCATATGTTGCAAGGTAAAAATCAGCTTCTCTTCTAGATGGTTAACAACCTAAGTTTGCAGATCAAAAACTGGAGAAATGGAAGGGCTGCAAGGTCAGCGAACATTTTGGCCCTAGCCTTTCAATGTCAGTGAAGACTCAGGACATAGGAGAAACCATACTATAGCATCATGGAACTCAGTTGTGCCCCAAATTTTCTGATCAAGGAGATTATGGAGCCATAGAGGACTGTGATCAATGATGTATAGTGTGCCTATGGAGAGTCACATGAAGAGAAAACTTTCTCACAGGCTTTCACAGAGAGCAAATTGGTCAAGCAATGGCCATGACTAATCCATTGGCTGACACTGACAAAGGATCTACAAAGTGAGGTATAGGGTTTTGGATAAACCCTGAGGGGACTTGACTGACCTCATCAGATACAAAAGTTACATTTTTTGTTATATAGGTCTTACTTTATCTCAGTCTTAACCATTCAGCAGAAAAGTATAAAAACAAGGTATACAAAGTAAAGCCATATTAATAAGGCTGAGCCATAAAAGGCTCTAGTTAACAACTTTGGACAACCCACTACTATTGTGGACTGCGTTGGAGTGTTTCGCTGAATTCAAACACCTCTAATAATTCAATGACAATAGAATACCCATCTCTGACAGAACTAAACAAAAGGAAGGACCATTCTGTATTTGTATATACAGAACAGTTAGAATAAATATGCAGCTACTTCTATGAGAAGAAAAATTCTATGAGGAAGAAAAATTCTATGAGAAGAAAAATTTGCACTAATAATGTTTGGACAGGATATTCTGTCTGCTTCTTATAGTATGGATAACCACTAAGAAGATAACAAAGTAAAAAGTATTAATTATTGAAACTGCACTATAATTCAGCTTTAAAAAAATAGGCATACAGCTACATTCTCTTCAATGAATAAAGGGATCTGCTCTAATAGTGTTTGTAAACAGAATATCATGTCTGTACCTTGTACAACAAATAACCACTAAGAAAACAATATGCAATGTATTAATTATTGAATCTGTTCTACTCATTGCCATTTGTTCTTTTTCTTTTTTGGGTTGGGGGTGGAACCAGGGGTGGAACTCAGGCCCTTGCACTTGCCAGGGAAGTGCTTTTACACTGAGCCATCTCCCTGGCCCCTGTTCTTAAATAAAATTATGGGGGAAAAAAAAAAAAAAACCTTTCAAACTATCAAAGAATTTGCAAATGGAATTAAGTTTGAAAACAGATGTTATGAAACCAGATCCTCAACTTTTCACAGTGCTGCTTACTTCATTTTTATTCCTGTTAATACAGAAACTCATTAAATTATAAAGAAAAGTAATTTACTGAGATAGAGCTTTTCTATTAGTAAATTTCTAATCAGGAAAAAGGGGCAGAAAGTGGTGTGTGTGAAATTTCTTGTAGATCTTAACATTTTCTTAATAATATTACCTGGACTTATCCTGTGAATCACTTTGAAGAGCAGTGTATTGCGCACAGATGGTGTTAAACACAGAAGACAGTGTAGTGTGGTGAAAAATATCTGTAATCTTAGCTACAGGAGGCTGAAACAGGAGGACCATGAGGTCAAGCCCAGCCTGGGCAACTTAGTGAACCTTTGCCTCAAAATAAAAAAATAAAAACAAACTAGAAGGTAGCTTAGCAGTACAGCACCTGCCTAGCTTGCATAGGGCCCAGTAACATAGGGCCCAATACAGGGCCCAGTAACACACTGCTTATGAGGATGAAGCAATACATTGGCAAAAGAGACCAAACTGATTGATCTGTCAAAGAAGGAAGAATCTAAAATTGCTGGGATATATTCTCTCAAATGTGATCCAGATTCAAATACTGTCTTCCATTACTTCCTGTTTAGCTACAGAAAGCTGATGGACCTTTGTTTCTTTTCTAAAAGTTTCCCTGATTCTCCAGTTGTGACTCAGTCTGGTTAAGTCCTATCTGCCTTCTGCCAGAGATCAGCTTCTCTGTGGGAACTGAAAATGTGCACATACCTAAGAAATGATGCAAGAATCTGAACTTTCCACAAACTCAGTGCCAGCATCGAGGCCTTTAGACTTCTGCACTTTTCTCTCCCAAACTAGTCATTAGGAGATGGAATGCAAACTAGCCTCAGAGAGTGAAATACTACAACTTATATATGTATTTCCTACTTGGATACACATTAGAAGTAGAAGACTATAAGAGCTCTAATCACTTTTGTTCTTTTGTAGATTTTTTTGTAGCTTTGGAAGCCTAGTCTGTCAATTTGGTAATGGTCAATATTATATACAACTGCTGCTTGTTTTTTTTTTTTTTTTTTTTTTGCAGAACCAGGGATTAAACTCAGGCCCTTGAGCTTGCCAGGGAAGCGCTTATCCCACTTATTTTTTTAAAGAATACAAAACAGTCATTAAAAACAGCATTAGAAATGATACAAAATTTCACTAAACAAAATAAAAGGGATTTAACAATAGTTGCTATATTACATAATGTTATCCTCTA
>PVKA01042057.1:0-17662 GCA_004027165.1 Ctenomys sociabilis
GGGGCCACATAGTCACTGCTACACAGGTGATGTCTCAGCATCCTGGGGCTCCCTGTGCCCTCTCCAGAATGGCTCCCCCCAGCTCAGCTTGTGCCAACTCCTCGAGGTGCCAGGTGGAATCTTGACATCCCCCCCACCATCCCCAGGCCTGGCAAGCGCAGCCTGCGCACAGATGTCTCACACCTTGTTCTTGGCGTGAATGACAGATTTTCAAATCCCCTTCCAGGAGCCTCTCTGGTCCCCAGCATGCACATGGTGTCAGCCCATCCCGAGCTGGTGAAAATAAACAGTGTCATTATCCCTTCCCGACTGCCACCCCATCTATTTATGCTACTTAAGACGCAGGATATAGATGGCTTCTGGGCTTCCTAATGAAAGGGATATTTCATTTTGCAGAGCTGAGGTGCTGTTTATTGAGCATAAAGACAACATTTGTACTGTGTTTTGATAATAAACTGATCTGGAAGTTGGTTCACTTATGCAGTGG
Organism: Ctenomys sociabilis; assembly: GCA_004027165.1. Lineage (NCBI taxonomy): Eukaryota > Metazoa > Chordata > Mammalia > Rodentia > Ctenomyidae > Ctenomys > Ctenomys sociabilis. The sequence goes on from PVKA01042057.1 coordinate 488, forward strand.
CTTGGCTGTGACTCAGTCATCCCTAGTGTCAGGAGGGTGGGAGAATCGGGGTGCACTGAGCCTGCAATATGGAGAGCCTGAAATACCCTTCCCATTTACTCTGCTAGCTCACTGAATCCTCTGCGTGATCTGTGAGGTTGCTGTCATGAATACCCCTGGTATGTAGGGTAAACTGAGTTACAGCAGGCTACATGGTGCACTCAAACCATAGAGACAGTAATGATAGGGCTGTGGGTTGAACAAAAGCTGCCTGGCTCTGGAGCTCACTCTGGAACACCATGCTTGAGATGGGCTCTGGGTCTAAGAAAATTCTAGAACGTGGAAGGAATGAACACACCCAAAGGAGGTACAGAAGAGGATTGTATAGTTTAGGGGAATAAGAGCCCAGCACTGGGTCTTTGCCCTGGCCTTGCTTTGCCACCTTGATTGTAGTTTGTAGACAACAACGCCAGAGTTGAAAGGGTAGGGGGAGCTCTCTCTCCTCTGCCTGTGGGAGGCCCAGGGAGACAGTTTATGATAACACCTGCAGCCACTGCCATTGCTGGGCGCAGGCGCGGTGCCAGGTGGTTTTTACAGGTTATCGCTTGTCTTTACCGCAGCCATGGAATTTAGGTATAATTATTTTCCAGTTTAAAAAATAGATCCAGAAAGTAAACTGACTCATACAGGGCCACATAATGGGGACTGGCAGAGCAGAGATGCAAACCCAGACATATTCTCTCCAAGTACGGGGCCTTTCTCTACAGTGTCTTCACCTCTGGGTGAAGCCGGGTCAGATGGACTGTGCTGAATTTCCTGACACTGGCCATTCCTCTGTAGAAGCATCTGAGTCAGTCTGTCCCCAAAGTGACCAAGTAAGTACCCCAAAGATATCTCCATCCTCGTCACCCAAATTGGTGAATGTCACCTTATATGGTAAAAAGGTTTTGCAGCTACGGAGAAATAAAGCATTTAGAGATGGAGAGATTATTCTGGGTTATCCGGGAAGACCCTAAATATGATCACGAGAGTCTTTCTGAGGGAGACTGGACCACAGGAGAGAAGTCAGCAGTGCGATGATAAAAACTGGACTGGAGAGATGCGCCTACCAGCCAGGGAACGCAGGCAGCTGTGGGAGCCAGGAGAGCAGGGAGCAGAGTCCGCCTGCGACCCACAGAAGGGACCAGCCTGCCGCCACCTTGACGTTTACCCTGTAAGAGTCACGTGAAGCACCTGATCTTCAGAATTTAGGAGAATTAATTTGCATTGCTTTGAGCGAGCAGTCTGTGGCCTTTTGTACACCAGCAACCAGATTCACGGAAGACAATTTTTTCCCCACAGGCTGGGTGGTGATGGTGGGAGACTTAAGCTCGTTGCACTTATCAAGCACTTTATTTCCATTATTGTAATATATCATTGTGTAACTTGCCATCAAGCAGAATTAGTAGGACTCTTGAATTAGTTTCCTTGCAAGAAGACAGTTCCATCGGAGAGTGATAGGGTGGGAAGTACCCCTAAAGTGCTTATTCCACTCTACTCTGTGCAGCTGCATTGTCACTTACCCTTCAGTGGTATGGTTTTGATATAAATCTGCAAGCAGCTAATTTATTATTAGCTGCAGTCAAATCTCTCTGTTAATGTGAATCTGTTTCTGTAGTCACTGCTTCACCTACCATCGCTGCCTCAGCGCCACCTCAGGTGAGATTCTCATAAGGAGCGTGCATCATCCTAGACCCCCCTCAGAGGCGCCCTTCAGGGTGGAGTTGATGCTCCTATGAGAATCTAATGCCGCCCCTGTTGGGACAGGAAGCAGAGCTCAGGCAGCGGTGGAGAGGTGAGGGCTGGCTGGAAGGACAGATGCCAAGGCCCTCATCTGGCCGTCCCTCAGCTCCAGCTGTGTGGCCCAGCTCCTAACAAGATATGACCCTTGCCAGTCCCTGGCTCAAAGGTCTGTGAGTGGTGCTAACTTGGTCCTCTTTGTAACAGCCGCAATAGGAGACTAATTCAGTCCTCTTCAGCTCAATCTTTCAGTTTCGGCCTGATTCTAAGGGATGTAAGATTAATGTTATCATCAAGGTGCAGAAATAAGGGTCCACATTTATTCTTTAGAACATATCTATCAATGACTTATTAATTTTATGAATTCTATTAAATAGGAAAAAAATCACAAAAACAAAATATTGAAATTTCAATATTTTTTTTATCTATAATGAGTGTATAAAAAATGTAAAATTTTCCAGCATGACTGTTTTTGGCGTCCCGAGCCTAAAAAAGAGCAACACGAATCCTTAAATGAGCTTCAGTGAAAATACCATAGGGCTTTACAAAAAATAATCTGATCCCAGAGACCCTGCTTGGAGGAGAGGTGCCCGGAGAGCTGCCTGCCATCAGTGATCATATGAACCTGGCACATATGTCCTTCTGGATCTGTCCCAAGGCTCATTGCTTGGCAGAGGGTCCATGACTGGGAGAAGAAATGAGACCTGGCCACACTTTACCAAACTTGACTTCTTTTTGGAATCATCCACCATTCCATCCGAGAAAGGCTAAAGTCCAGGACTAAAGTCCCTTGATCCTGACCCAAGTTCCTCCTGGTGGTATCTGGTCTCTTACACTGTAGGGTCTCCTGGAGGAGATGAAGTGTTCTTGGGGATCTTCCAGGCTGTGGCGGAATGGCAGGCCCCTGGATGAAGACAAGGTTGGGGAGCAGAGGGCCTTTACTTTTATCAGTTTCAGTGGGACCCAACACCTAACACCCACAACTTGGAAGAGAGTTTGCACTGTATAGAAGTTTCAGTCAATAGTTGGCTAGCTCTGAGGCAGAATGGCATGGCGGAAGAGTCTGGGTGGAGGTGAGCTGCTTACCTCATGGTGGATAGGAAGCAGAGAAGAAGGGAGGAACAGGGAGGATGGGAAACTCTTCCAAGTCACACTCCTACTGACCTACTTCTTCCAGCCAGACCCTGCCTCCCAATAGCACGTCAGCTCTAAGCACCCATAATGCACCACCTTCCAGCATCCCTGCCTATGAGCTCATGGGGCTTTGGGGGGGGGATATCTAGATATAAACCATAACAACCTCTGAGCAAGAGAGATAGGACAACGCATCTGGGCAAGGGTGGGGAAGCATGCCTAGCTCCCTCTGCCCTCTAGCCCTGTCTCCATGAGCCCTACCATAGCTACTATCAGAGACTTCAGGATGCAGGTCTAAGCCTAGAGAGGGCTTGGAGACAAAACACATGAGAGCCCTTAAGTCTTACAGAGCACCTCTCGGGAACTCTTGAGAAACAGACACAGTCAAAACAAGACACAGTTGTGAGGGGTTTCAACTACTGTGTTTTGTCAATTGTAAGACACATTTCTTTCTATAATTTGACATTCTGGAAATTAGAATGTGTTTTTACAACCACCAGCATGACACAGTATAATTAGCAGAGCTTTTTATTTCTCAAGGAAGATAAATTGATGGTATGTCTTAGATTAACCAAAATATGGCAGAGATGTGGTCAGAATCATTTTATAAAAGAGCATTCTTTTGTCCCACTACAAATTTAATACAGAATTTAAGTCTCTAGGTACAATTAAAATAGCAGGCACTAGATCCAAGAGCTTCCACCTAGGGAAGAGGTGTCTAGCACACCAAACTTAGATGTCAAACAATAGCTAAATGACAACATTTAACTAAAAGTTACTGGGCTGGGAATATAGCTCAGCAGATTAAGTGCCTGCCTGGCAAGTGCAAGGTCTGAGTTCAATTCTCAGTACCACACATATACAAAAAACAAACAAACAAAAAAACCTCAGTATTTAAAAATAGAATGATTAGAACTCCCATTTTTACATTAGGGCTATCTTTGATCAGGTGGAGAAATAGACACCTAATACTTGTTGAATTAATGCTCTAGAGTCTAAGACTAATAAGGGATCTGTCTTTCATTCTCTTCTTCTCACATATTGTTTTTCTTTCTCTACTTTCTCCCAACCCTACCCTTGTTCTTTCCTAGTTTTCTACCATGGAGTACAGAAACTTACACTTTTAAACTTTTAAGAAACCTGCAGCTCTTCCTTCAAGTCCAGCTCCTTTCCAAGTCCCACATCATCTCCTAAAAGTATGAATATTTTCAGGACTGCTAACAAAACATAAACATGTTTGAGGTGCCCTTCCCATCTCTGGCCCAGCATTTTTCAAGTATGTCTCCTGTGTTTTTAACTCACTCTCTCTTGAATTGCAGTTACTTCTTTGCTGGTTGAGTCCCTTAAAAACAAGAGTTAGGTTCAAATTTCTGTGATCCCCTTGCTCTAGAGTTGTAGTTAGTATTTTATGAGTACTCACATGGTTGCGTGGATAATAGTTGGAAGGATAGAGGGCAGGTGGGTGGATGAATGGGTGGTGATTGATGGTTGGATACATGGGTAGATGGATGAGTGGATGGATGGATGGATGGATGTGCATGGATGAATACATGGATAGATGGATGGATGCATGGATGGATGTGTGGATGGATGGATAGATGGATGGATGGATAGATGCACGGATAGATGGATAGATGTATGGAAGGATGCATGTGTGGATGGATGTGTGGATGGATGGATAGATGGATGGATGGATGGATGGGTGGGTGGGTGGGTGGGTGGATGGATGGGTGGGTGGGTGAGTGGCTAGACAATGGATGTATAAATGAATGGATGGACAAGGGCAGTGGTATGAAATTATTTGTATGTTTTCTACTCCTGTGTCATTGAAATAGGCCAAAGCAGCAGCCCTCCATGACAACAGAGATAGAGGTCACTGAGGCAGGATAGACTTGGAAACACACAGCCAGTTTATTCAAAACTGCAAATGAGTAAAAATGATAAAGTTCTCCCAAAGTCCAGAAATCCAGATGGATGTCTGCCCCTGGCCAAATGCACATGATATATTATTCTTAATAAAGCCAGTGAGTGTCCTCAAATTATCCAAGGAATACATTTGCCCACCCACAGCGGTGGGGGAAGTGATTACTTATTAATAAAGCAATAGCTAAATCTAATTATATCCCCATCAGAGCCAGCTGGTAATAAAACCGGGCCAGCCTTCTAGAGCTTGGTGGCCTCCCTGACCTCAAATCAAAGTTTAAACCATCCTTCAGTTTCCAGTACATTCCCAGCACACCTACCAATTACGAGCACCCCAGTGCCGCTGTCTGCCAGGGGTCAGAGGTCATTCCCTGCAATAGATAGCCCGGAGCTGGAATGGGGCTTTAGAAATCTCATTAGCCTGTTAACCATACATTTATCTGACAAGATAAAAGAGACTAGGTGACCAAGCTATCATTAAAGATTAATAGAAAGTATAAAAAATTCAGCTGCAACCAGCATCGCTGTTTAGGGCTTGTGATCGGCATGACAGGGATATTAATCATGAAGCCAAAAAGATTTAGGTCTTCGCTCTTGATAGTTTCTATTTTTATTTTCAGTTTTTTTGTTTTTTTTTTCTTTTTTGCTCTGTGTCAAGTCATTGTCTCCCACCACCCCACCCCGGAGGTCAGAGGAGACAGCTACTAATTGGGTCTTCTGCTTTCCAATTTCAACCCATTGGGCCAATTATACCATTGCCAAGCATCGGAGCTGCTATGGGGGCGTTGCAGCAGGACAGTAGCGGCCGGGTTGGGGACTCTAGCTGCTCACCGGGCTGCCAGGATTCCTGCAGCACCGGGCCTGCTCATCAACAAGGGAAATCGATAGGATTTTGATTTAATTCAGTCCCTTAAGGCGCACCCAAGCCCCGGGATGATTCCTCCTCATTCGCGATTCCATTTCAGTTTAACATGAAAGATTTCCAGCCCACGCCTACCGAAGCATCAGAGGGCAGGATCTGTTTAAAGGCTTCGGCAGTCTTTTGATTCTTGCTGGTACCGTCTCTTATCGCCCACCCACCCCTGCCGCCCTGCGTCTCCTTGGCATCCTCCTTCGCCTTTTTGATCATAAATCAATGTCCGAGGCTGCCAAGGAAGATGCGTGCCGAGATGAAAACTCCGTGGTTTCCCTCCAGCCCTTGAGGCTGAGAAATGAGGTCTTGGGAGACAGGGGGCTGCCCAGAGCCAGTGTGCAGCCTGCCTCAGTCCCTCCCGACCCGCCGCCTGCCCACAGGTGCCTGTGGCTTTAACTTGCCCTAGGGGCTGAGCTCCGGGATGCGGGTCAGACTCTCCGGATGCCCCACGGCGGGCTGGATGACCTCAGGAGCTACAGCTGGCCTGGCCAAGTCTGCTTCCTTGGCTGGAAACGGGGACACCCCTCCCTCTTGGGGCTGCTTGAAGATCAAATGGAATCCTTGAGTACAATCTCTTCCATTGTGACTGCTTCCTGGCTCTCTCCGGCTTCCTCCCGGTTCCATTAAAGTTAATCCGATAAATCAATTAAGGGCCAAATGTGATTGGCTGACCTCTGGTTCACTGCTAGAGTTCAAGGACGTTTCATTCCCTGGTGCAGCATTTAAACTCCCACCCATGCCGCACGGACCCTCCACCCCACCCCCCAACTTGCACACAGTGAGTTCTTTGAATCGTCGTCGGACTGCCTAGCCTTCCAGACGGGGCCTGCTGTTCCTGTCTCCACCCGCGTGGTCCAGCGCATGCGCCAGGAAATGCTCTGTCACTGCTTGGTGAAAGATAAAATGTGTGCCCAGCCAAGGGGGAAATCCAAACCTCCTGCCAGGGGGAAAACCAAGGGTCAAAGGGCAAGTGGGCAAGCCAGACAGGGGCTAGTAGGGCTAAGGATCCCTCACCGGAAGGCGAAGTAAGTGAAAGAGAAAGGATGAGAAAGAGAAGGTACAGGTTAGGAATGTGAATGCAAGATAGACCCAGAGAGTGGGCAAGGCTGTGTCCTGAGCAACGTCTTCTGGAATTTTAAAATCCTAGGGTTTTAGCTCTGTGGCTGAAGACCCCACCTGACAAGTTGGGGGCTGGGCAGCTCTGGGCAGCAGCACTGTCCACTGCAAGCCTGAGCGAGACCCGGGGTCCCTCCTAGGCTGGGCCCAGTTGCACCAGGGGCTACAGAGAAAGTCCTAGTCTGTTCTTCACCTCTGTCCTGAGGCTTCTCACTGCTAACATCTATCTACCCATCTGCCAAAGTGGGGTGTTTTATACTCAATGCAGTGTATGTCCTGTTATTTACTAGGTGGGTACCTAAGTCATAATTGCATCTAACTATTTATCTCCAAAAATAATTTTCCTTGAAGCAGTAGTGCTCATTGGTTAAAAACTATTGTGGAAACAAATTATGAGAGAGAAAAAGAGAGAATTACGCATGAATGTGCATGTTTATAATCCCAAAATTTAGGAGGCTGAGGCAGGAGGATTGCAGTGCATAGGAGGCCACACGAGATCAATGACCTCAAAACACTCTGGAGGATTCTGGGATTGAGACCATTGCATGGCTGTCTGCATGTGAATGTCTCTGGGTGTGTGTCCACAGAGCATGTCTCTTTGCTGCATGAGGCATAGAAGGAGGAACAGGAAGAAGAAAGAGGAAACACGCAGGGTCTCCCTGCTGCAGGAGCTCTGGGCATCATCTAATTTCTGCTTCAGGTCTTCTTGTCTCTGTTTCAGACCCAGAAAAACTGCTGGGGAAGTGAAAGAACTTGCAGTTATGCTGCGCAGAAAGTGCCAGGGTGGGGACACCACAGCCCCCAGCCATGCCAGTACCTGAGCAAATGGATGGGAGAAGGGAGAATGCCATGGTCTCCCACCAGTGCTGTATTCGGCACTGCCCCGGATCCCTCCTCACTTGGCCTGAGTTCCTCCTATGCCAGACAAGGTGGGAAGTTGTGCGTTTATATCTAGTCCAATGCTCACCCAGCTCTGGGAGCAGATTTATTATTCCCACTGCAAAGATAAAAAGAAAGAAAGGAAGCACAGAGGGATTAAGTAACTCCGTCCACTGAGCTATAATTCAACTGTGGCTTTGTTAGGCTCCAACGAACTTTTCATCATAACCGAATCCGAGTCTTGAGAATTCAGTCTATGTAGACAGGAAAACCATGGGTATGAACTCCAGCACTGCCACGTGTGGGTCTGTGGGTCCAGGCCGGCAGCGAGTGTCCACCAGCAGCACTCGGATTCTCTCCTTCAGCTTCCTACTCTGCTACCTGCAGTCTCTTGGTGCTGTTCGCCCTAACCCTCCCCCTGACCCTCCCCTAATACCTACCCTAACACTAAAGGCTGGAGTAAAGATGCAAAGAAAAAGCAAAACAAGTTTCACAATGCATTTGCCTGCTATGGATGCACTGATGGCTTCCCTACCCCTGAGAAAGGACAAAGTCCCTAGGCAGGGTTAGGAGGCTCCCTGCAGCCTGGGCTCTGTGTTCTTGCCACGGGTCACTGGTCATTGCATATGGCACATCCTGGCTGGCTCAGGCTGCTCTGTCCAGCTGGAAGACCTGCCTCCGCTGCTCCGTTAGTGAAAACTCACGTCCCCCCCAAGGGGCAGGCCACATGCCACCAGTTCCCCGAATCCTCCCGGCTACCTCAGTCTGCAGGTACTGCTCTCCTGACAGAGGCAGGGACCGGTGTGAAACTTTATTTTAGTAGCTTTGAAATCTGCCACATGGCTAGTTTGAAACACTGGGACCTTTGTAACCCAGGAGCATGTCTGGGCTTCTCTTCCCAACATGTCACATCGTCACCTTGAAGTCAGCCACAGCAGGAAGTTTTACACCAGAGGAATGTTCCAGTGCTCAGATCAGGCAATTTTCTTTCCCCCTGGGAAGCTGGGTATTGTGCTTTTATCAGCGTACCCCTGTTGGACCAGCGTCCTTCTCCTTAACCTCATGAAAGCGTCTTGTTTAGCTCCCAACTTCCTCCTCCTAGTTCCAAGCACCCTGCTGCGCTCAGGAGAGGAGCTGGAGTTTGGACATTTGGTTTCTGGAAATGAGGCATAGCCACGGGCCTTCGGGGAAGGGCCTCAGCCCATAGTGGGCGCCCTTGGCCCTGGGAAGTCTTCCTGCGGAAGTTCATTCCATCTATCAGAAAGAGACCATGCAGGGTTTAACTAAGATAGTGGAGATGTCAAGGAGCTCCAGGCCTCCCCAGACCCCCAGACCGCATACCATGGAGAGACTCATGGGACTCGGTAAGTGCATTAAGGAATTCCTGTTTAGGAAAGTACGAGGTGTATGGCCGCAGCAGCTCAAGCAGTTTGGGTCATCTCACCAGCGGCTCGCTGGTGGTGTCAGAGCCCCATGGCAGAGAGTGAGTGACATGGGAGAGCAAGGCACGGGCCAGGCCCGTGCTGCTCCAGGGGCAAGATTGGTAGCTTGGACCTGCAGCTGGCCAGGTCCGTGCAGGGCATGTGTTGGGGTGGGGGTCCCCTGGAATGGACTGAGTCAAGCCAGGAAACCACCCTGCAGCTCCCAGCACAAGCCTTCATGGCAGTCCGAGCCCATGCCTGGATTGCGTGGTTTCAGCCAAAGCTTACGGTGGACGGGGATTGCCGTTAGGGTGTGCAGAGAGGTGATCAGGCCGCTAGAGGAGTCTGGGCCTGTCCAGGGGCAGTGAGTGAGCTCCTGTCTTCTGTCAGGACTGGATGAGTTATTGTGTTTAGTATTTAGTCACTTTCCTTGTTGCTGAAACACAATATCTAATGCCCACAATGTAAAGGAAAAGAAGTTTATTAGGGTTCGTGTATCAGTCCATAGTCAGCTGACTCCAGACAGGATGGCACAGTAGAGAAACTGAGGGAGGAGAGGTAGCTCAGGGCCTGGTGGACAGGAAGTAGCAGGAGAGAGGGAGAGACTGGGGAGGGAGGGTGGAGGGAGGGAGGGAGAGAGAAAGAATAAACACCTAACAAGAGTAACAAGAGCATGCACATCAGAATTAAGTGTCTTTCTTTTTAAAGCATCCCGGCCCAGGTAACTTGTTATAGCAACAGAAAATGCACTAAGATGATGCACCGGAGGGGGTATCTGGGGTGCTGTCCCTAAGAGGCTGAGCCCAGAGATGTGACAGGGGCTGGATTTCTGTCATCTTGAGTCCCACCACAGTGGCTACCTCTTGGTCATTTGGAATCATATTGGTTGCAAAAGCAAATCTGAGCTCTGATACAGCCTCAGTGCTCCGTGGCCATAGATACGGCCTTTCTCTCCGAGCCTCAGTTTCCCCACATGGCCAGTGAGATGTTTATGGAGCTTTATGAGCTCAGTGATTCTCCTTCCAATGTCACCTTGTATTTCTAGCTGTCCTGAGCCACGTGCCCAGCCTGGAATGCAGGGTAGGACTGAGTACCTGCAGGGGTCCCTTTCCTCAGCAGACTCTCCCTGGAATCCTCCCAGTGTGTAGAGCCACTGAGTGACAGGCAAGAGATGAGCCGGAGGCCACGTTAGCCAGCTCCTCCTAGAGGAGGATGGCAGAGTCGGCCAACACCAAGCTGGCTGACAGTCAGATGGGCAAGGTTGGCACAGGACCTGCAGGGGCCTGGGCTTCGCTGAGCCAGCCGTGCTGGGTGGGAGCCCAAATGCAGAAAAGGCCTGAGCTGCCCTGTACCCCTGCCCTGGCTTTCCAGGGCCTGGGGAGAAGGAACACCAGAGAAACGGTTCTCCCTGTGTCTTCGCCTGGTCAATACCAAAGAGTGTCTCAGGTTTTCCTGGTGAAGCAGGTACGATCTGCTTTTTCAGATGAAGCCCAGTGAGGGCGGGCGTCTTGCGCAAGGACACTCTGTCCTTTCAGGGATGGCAGCCAGCAGGTGGGGAGCATCTGGCATTCTGGGCTGGAGCTTGTGTCGTCCCCGGATTCATATATCAAGCCTCTAACCCTCAGTGGGGAAGAAAGGCAGCTTTGGGAGAGGACTGGGTTCCGATGAGTTCATGCTAGGTGGGACCCCCTGTGGGCTCAGGGTCTTCAGAAGGTGAAGGGGTAAGAGCCCATGCCTGCTCTGCGGGCAGTTCCTGAGGGAGGCCTGGTGGGCACCTAGGGCTCTGCTAGAACTCGGCCACATCCGACCCTCACCCACATCTCCAGCCTCCAAGACAGTGAGCAGCAGGCCTGGTTTTTAAGCCACCAGGGTATGGGATGCTGTGACAGCACTTGAACCTGCTGACACTAGGAGACATCCCCGCACCTTCCCAGCACCCACTTCTCCCGTGTGGATATGTGGATGGTGAGGTTCGCCTACCAGGGGTGCACCAGGCCCTGGCTTTCCTGGGCTGATCTCAGTAGAGCACCTTGCAGGACGAGATTTGGAGGCCATGCTGGAGCCAGAGAGGTCCACGGTGGGTGCAGGTGGGCAGGACGATGTGACCACCCCAGGGACAGCCAGCCTGCACCCTGACTCTGGGCCAGCCTTGCTTTGGGCCATAGCTCCAGCAGGGACCTGGCCCAGGAGTGGCCTAGAGAGTATCGCTTCTCCTGTCTCACCCACTTTATGTCTCCCACAGAAAAAAGCCCCCTACTCTCTTTCCCTGCACAGCTCCTCAGACATTGCCTGAAGGCCCTCTAGTTTCCAAGCCCACCATTAGGGGAGCAAAGGCAGGTTTGCCTTCCCCGACAAAGCCAGCAGTTGGGGAACAGCGAGTCCCCGACCTAGGAGCATTTAAGACCCAAGCTTTCATAGGCTCACTAGAGAAGTCTCACTTTGTTGACTGACAAACAGAACCAGTGGCGATGGATTCTCTTCCATAGTACTCTGTTCAAACACAAGGACTAACCAGAGTGTTCCCCTGCACCTCATGGGTGGAGCTGAGCTAGGAGGGGAAGGAGGAGGAGGAGGAGAACAGGAGGAGGAGGAAAAGGAAGAGGAGAAGGAGGAGAAGGAGGAGGAGGAGGAGCAGCAACAAGAGGAAGGGCCTGAAGGGCGGGGCCAGGGCCTGAGGACAGGCAGAGCCCTGATACCAGAGGGAGGGGCAGCCCCCCCCCAAAGAGCTCTGCAGGTTATCTGCTGGTCAGTCTCCTCCCAGCTCTATTAAGATGCACATCATCGCTGCCTCACTCAGATAGGGGAGGAGGCCAACAGAAGCCCACGTAGACCAGCGTCCTGGGACCTGCATCTCTGTCACAGGGTCACAGCAAGGCCAGCCCAGGGCAGATGACAACCGCTTTCCCAGGGAAGGGGCCACCGTGACTGAGGAGGACAGGACAGGATGTGTCTCAGGGCACAGAGGGGAGGACTTTCGGCGGCAGGACCTCTCAATTGGGCCAGAGCAGGTCTGCCACAGCATCCCGGGAGCCCAGGCGTCCCCGCAAGCTCTGTGACACTGTAGGTTGGTCGGCAACTCAAACCAAACTTAATTGCTTCCTCCCACCTGAAAAATATCAAACTGCATAAATAAAAGTGCTGTAAATTATTAATGAAGGCATTTACATCTGGAGTCAGAGCATGAAAATTAATTTAATTTCTTATGCTAAACTGGTGTGGTGCCTGATTGCAGGACTTGGAAACACCAAGGGCAAGGAAGAGGAGGAAGATGGGATGTGGGCTGCCCTGGGCATTTTGCATGGAAAGACCCCAACAATAGAAAGGAGGCATGGGAGGGGCCTCCCTCAGAAGAAGTGGGGCCACCCGGCCTTGTGACGCCCAGCTCCGCCCCTCACTGGTGGAGTTCTCTGGTCTGGGCCTTGCTGGGGGAGGCTGTGTTCCGACATTCCCCGGAGTCTCTGGTGGCCTCCCAATGCTTTTGTTTTGTGACAGAAAGGGAGATGCAGGCTAGGGAGCTTGCTCCACGGTGAGAGAGGAGGAAGACACAGGACAGGCCCTGTCGCCAGGTGCCGCTCATGGGGCCCACACATGCCAGCCCCTCGCATGCTGTCTCTGTGTCCTTCTCGCCTTGGCCTGGCCTCCAGTTTCCTGACTCTTGATCCCAAATGTGTGTGGATGAACATGCTCCCTAAAGCACCAGCCAGCTTCGAGCATCGCTCACACACTTGAGCCTGAAAACAGCTAGGTAAGAGCAGGAACCCATTTTACAGAGAAACAAACCAAGGCCCACAGAAAAGGGACTCATTCCCGGCCACAGGGCTCATTAACCACAGCCAGGGGCTTTGTACCAGGTCTTATAGCTTGGGCATCAGGGAGTGTAGAGTTGGACTGGTCACGTTTAGCCCTGCCACAACTTGTTTTGTCTCCTTTCCTCTCCTCTTAAAAAAAAAAAAAAAAAAAAAAGATTATTAAGCTGAAATTTACAAAAGTAAAATTAACTACAGTGAGCAATTCACTTGGCACTCAGTACAATCAGTGCTGGCCAATCACCACCTCCTTAACTCTAAAAAAATTAGTTTCCAGCTTTGTGGAGGCATAAGTGACAAATAAAAATTGTCTCTATTAAAGATATAACAAGTCTGATGATTTGATATATGTATACAGTGTGAACTGATTAGCATAATTTGGCTGGTTAACATATCCCTCACCTCAGTTACCTCTGTGTGTGTGCGTATGTGTGTGTGTGTGTGTGTGTGTGTGTGTGTAGAACACTTGCGATCAACTCTCACAACAAACTTCTCTCTCTCTCTGTCTCTAGCCCAGGCTGGCCTTGAACTCATGGCGATCCTCCTGCCTCAGCCTTCTGAGTACTGGGATTACAGGCATGTGCCATGCTTGCTGGCCCTCAAAGAATACAGCCCAGCATTCTTACCTGTAGCCCCAGTTCTAGCCAGCAAGTCTCCAGATGTGTTTATCTTGTGATTGGAATGTTGTACCCTCTCCCGGCCCTCCACATCCCTACCTGGAGCCCCATGACCATCCTTCTACATTCTGCTTCTAGGATGTGACTTTTTTTGTATTCTAGGGAAGGGTCTACAGGATGTTCAGGGTCTCACTACTAGATTGGACTAGTAGTGATCCGCCTGTTTACAGCCTCCCAAGAGCTGGGATTACAGGTGAGCACCATCATGCCCAGTCTCAATCTCCATTTCAGTGTGCCCCTGGGGCAGGGCCAGCACAGCAGGCCTGGGGATCAAATCCCTGGCCCCTGTGCCTACTTGCAGGCACTTTAATCCACTGAGCTGTTTGGCCGGCCTTTGTAGGATGTGACTTTCCATCTACCTACGGCTGGGCATGTGGCACAGAAGGCTCTCGGTAAAGCCCTGGGTCTGTAGGGTTTTCTCGTCCAAATCAGGACAGAAGCCCTGAGATGAAGACCCAGAGCCTGGAACCTGCAGGAAGAGCTGCCTGGCTCGGTGGTCAGGCAGAGACCAGCCCTGGCCCCTCCCTGTCCTCAGTGCAGGGCCATGTCCCTTGGCACACCTGCACTTCTGGCAAGGAGTGGAAAACACAGTGGGTCCTCACCCTCCCTGTTTTCACACTGGTTGTATTGAGAAAAGACAAAGGAGACTAGAAAGTGGGGCTGCTGGGGTCCCTGGGTGCCTCCTGTCCAAGCAGCACATGCAAAGTGACAAAGAGGAACAAGAGCGCCATTGGTACAGGTCACATCCCGGCCATCTGTCCCTGCTGTGACCTCTGTCTTCCTCAGCTTCTGTCCTGGGATGGCAGGGTCCTGGTCCCATGACAATGTGTCCCAGAAAAAGGGCACCGGCTCCAGCTTTTTAAAACATAGTTTTGATTTCACTAAAATGCACCTTCCTGAAGACCTTCCAAAATACTTCTACATAGCACCCACTTTAGAGAAAGCTTCTAAAACAGAGTTTTAATTAATAACAACTAGGGATAATATTAATTTTCCTATAACAGAGGTTGATGTTTTTATTGTCTCCCTTATGCTTGACAGCAAATCAAGGGGTCCTTTTGTAATCACAGCTTGATGTAAATGCTTCTGCCCACCTTATAGGATATGGAGACAGGCTCTGCTGTTGTCACCTCCTTGTGACACACTGCTTCTATTCAGCTCTCATCAGGACATCTGTATGACAGGTATGGCAAGAAGGAGCTTGCATTCAGACTATAATTTCTAAGAACACATTATTAGGGGAGCAGGGACTCTTCAGTCCCTTATGCCTAGTGTTGGGCTGGGGAGGGGGAAATCACATTTTCTCAGAAGTTCATTGAATTATCTGAGTCAAAATTTTCACCCCAGCCAGGAATTGTGGCACCTTGCCTGTCACCCCAGCTCTCAGGAGGCTGAGGCAGTTTACTGCAAGTTCAAGCTCAGCATAGATGAGTGAGTGGTTTACCAAGGCCCTTTCTAGAAATAACCTTTTAAAAAGGGCAGGGGTGGGGATCGAGCTCATGGTGAGGATGCAGGGCTTCATCTCTGGTCCTGTAAAGACCAATCAACTTAAAAGTAAAAAATATAAGTGTGACCTGGAAACAGGGCCGAGCCCCTCATCACCTTGGGCCCTTCCTGCCTTGCTCTCTGGTCGCTCTCCCTCTTGGCCCCTGAGCTGCGCACACAGCCATCCTGGGGTCAGAGAGACCGGAGGGGGCTCCACCAGGCCCCAATGGCACTGGTTTCAGCTGTGCCCCAGGCCACTCTTCCCGTCCCTCAGCCATTGGCTCCTTCTCCCGACCCAGAACTTCTTGGCCTGGCCTTAGTGTCCTGCAGGGCCATAGGCAAGAAGCAAGGCACCTCTGTTCCCTCGAAGGTGACACCGGGCCACCATGGTCTGCAGCTGTAAGGAGCCATCTGGTTGTCCTTACAGGTGAGGCTCGGACGAGCAGGATGTGCGTTCCCCTAAGATGCCGAAAGCCCCAGAGGAGGGAAGGTCTCCTGTCCTCTCCTGGCAGCTACCCTGCTGAGGGGAGGCAGATGTCCCTCTTGTCCCCTCTAGAATGATGACCCCCTCGGCTGCTGCTGCGTAGCCACTCTAAGACAGGGAACAAGGAAAATGCAAACCATCTCCCACTCACTGTAATATGCATTCTTCTGTGTCACCCTGGCTGTCAGTCTCTCAGGTTCCCTTCTCTCTCCCTCCCGCCCTCCCTTCCTTCAGAGATCCTGCAGCTGCAGCCAAGGCCTGTTTTCTGGAAGGCCTGAGCCATTGGGAAGGACAGGCTGCCTGGGAAGCAGGCACACGGGCCTCTCTTCAGCCATGTCCCCGCCTCCCTGTCCTCCTCAAGCCAGCTATGGGCCTTGCCCCTGAGGACCAGCTTCAGCTCCTCTCTCCTGCTGCCTCTAGCCCTGGCCCTGCATTACCTCTGTTTCTCCATGTGAGAAGAAAAAGCAAGAAAAGGAAGTTCGGTGAGCTGGCAGGCAGTTGGGCTGGGGGAGGGCACGGGGGCTGGTGGTAGAAGTCGCTGACACAGCGTGGTGGCCTTGTGGTCGGGGCCCAGGCGCAGGAGAGCTTGTGGTGAGCGTGATAACCGGCAGACGATTCGGAGAATTTCCGAAGGTTTTGTAATAAGAGGTGACAGCGCTGGGTCTTGATAACGAGGTGTTGAGGCACCGTGCCCGGAAGCTGGGGGGCAGCAACACCCAGGCACGGCAGGAGGAGACACGGCTGCTCCCTACCCTGGCGCAGAAGGCAAGTGAAGGGCGAGTGCCCTGGGAGACCTCCCTCACCCGTGGCGGGCCAAGGCTGCCACAGGAGTGGAGACAAGGCTACCAGGCCCTTCCAGGTCCCGCGTATCTCCAGCCAGGCTGCTGTCACAAGGGGCGGCTCTGGAGCGCCCCCACTGCTGTCCTCTCTTGCTTCCTTGCATCTCAGCATGCACAGGACCCTGGCTGTGATG
Organism: Ctenomys sociabilis; assembly: GCA_004027165.1. Classification (NCBI taxonomy): domain Eukaryota; kingdom Metazoa; phylum Chordata; class Mammalia; order Rodentia; family Ctenomyidae; genus Ctenomys; species Ctenomys sociabilis. The sequence goes on from PVKA01042057.1 coordinate 17,057, forward strand.
GCAGCAGGCCAGGTGGGCAGCAAGGGGCAGATGCAGGGAGGGAGAGCCTCCCAGGGGTCTGGGCTGGGGCTTTAGCCATGCCCAGGACAGACAGAACCATGGAGGCTGGGACCGTGGCCACGCAGCTGCTGTGGGTGGGCATCTATCTCTGCATTTCCTAGCACACATGCACACCCTGCCTCCCAGTGCCACCTCCTTGTACATGCCCCAGTGACCTGGCTGTCACTCGAGGGGACTTATCAGGTACACTCTGGTCCCAGTTTTTTGGTCCTCAGCGCTTTGTGCCAGCCAGGCCCTATATCCATTAGGCCTGTCCCTGTCTCCCCACTGGCTCAAATAATTTTCTACTGTGCAGAGAGTTCCCTTAGCCCCCACCCAGGAAAACATACACATGTCGATTCTGCACATACACCATTTGATCATTTTTTCACTATCTCTCTTCTAGGTTTTGAGGAGAGGGGATGTGTTATCTCTTATCCCCAAATCTAGGTCAGAGTGTGGTATACAACAGACCCTCTTTGGATGGATGGGTGGATGGATAGATGGATAGATGGATGGATGGATGGATGGATGGATGGATGGGCAGGTCGATGGATGAGTGGGTGG
>PVKA01042058.1:0-17682 GCA_004027165.1 Ctenomys sociabilis
GAGAGAGAGAGAGAGAGAGAGAGAGAGAGAGAGAGAGAGAGAGAGAGAGAGAGAGAGAGAGAAAATAAAATAAAATTTGGGGCCAGCCTGATACCTCAGTGCACTAGAGTACCTGCTTGCCGGCCCCGCCCTGGGGCAGCCAGAGATGGTGATTGAGACCAGGTGTGGTGGCTCGCACCTGTAATCCCAGCACTTGAGAGGCTGAAAGCAAGAGAATCACTATGTGTCCAATCTACATAGTGAGACCCTGTAGACCCTGTCCTAAATACAGAAAGAAAGAAAAAAAAAAAAACAGTGACATTGTTCTACTTCTTATAACATGCATCCAGATTTAATGTGTAATACATTCTGTCAGTTACTTGGACTAATGATATTAAAATGTGAAGCTTCAAATACTTACAAAGATAAACAACCTGAAGTGTTTACTTATACTTGTTCTTAGAAGTCAGGCATTGAGCGACAAGTGAATGAGGAAAATGAGTGCGTGAGCTTCCCATCTCCATAACCAGATCTTAATTAAGTTATAAAGAGAAAAGGGTTATTTGGGCTCACAGGTTTGAAGGTCCCAGCCTATGATCTGATTGATCTCATCTTCACAGCCTGTGGCGAGGCAGCGTACGGCGTGGGAGCGCTTGGTGGGGCAGATCTGTGCTTCCATATTCTCTTCCAGAAAGTGCTCCCAGTGACCTCACTTCCTCCCTGTAGGCTCCAACTCTTAAAAGTTCCAGCACCTCCCAAAAGTGCATGCTGGGACCCAGACTTAAACATATGGGCCTTTGGGAACATTTGAGATCCAAACAACAGTAAAAATGCACTAAGCGTTTGAGGTGACTGAGAGACAGTGACAGCGAGGGGCACTTTTCTTCTGCCCAAGCTGGCTGGCTCAAGAGCACCTGTCTCTACTGATGCACTGGGAGAGGCAGCCGGGATCTAAATCAGCCTGCATTTTGCTGCTTTCTCAGCAGTGTGGTGGCCTCAACGAGCCTCAAATGAGAAACTTACTGAAAATAATGTCTGTGTGTGTGGCTGTGTGTGTGTGTGTGTGTGTGTGTGTGTGTGTGTGTGTGTTGTATTTTATTCTGTTATTTAGGGTCAAATACCAATCAGAGAAATATGATTAGATATTGTAAGGTCAAAATGTTCACAGCCTAGAAGACACCACATATGAAGCAGGGAGGGGGCAGGGGGACCAAGGTTGTAGAGAAATTCAGTGGCAGCATCTCCTTTGGGTCAGAACTGATGGTAAGAGATGCTGTTGCAGAACTGTGCTTCCAGGTATCATGGGGGTTACAACAGTTGATAATGAAAGAGGCTTCCCAACAATGGCCAATATGATAACCTTCTCCCTCCTGGCCCTTTTCCCTCTGCTCACCACCTACAATGGTGAATCTCACATTTCTGCTTCACTTAATATGATCCTTCTAGCTAGGTTCCAGCTAGCAGAAGCACCACAACCAGAAGTCCCTTCCAGAGTGTTCCATTATATATTAGGGAAAAGTAACTTCATGGTAAACTACTCTCGCTATCCAACTGTATATTCCATATATAAAACATGCTCCAGCACCCTCTGGCTGGACTTCTAGACACACCCATCTACATGTATTGTCCTTAGTAAGCCCAGCACTTAGGTGGGTCTTGCTGCTAGTTGACCCTACACTTTACTGGGTCAAGAAGTGGTAGAGCTAGATCTTATGGGGAACACATATTGTGTCACAAGAAAACATTCTGGGGACTTCTTCAGGCTAAGAGGTGCATATGATCAGGGTTATGTGGCTTTCAAATGAGCCACCAGAAATCCAAGGTTCCATTCCTTCCAAACTCTCTCCTCTTGGCATAGCAGACTCACTTAGCTTGAGAATTCTAGCTTCCCTATAGTTCAATTATTTTATAATTAAGCACTAGAATCAAAGCCCAAAGGAGATATGAGCCTCTTGCTAGGCTGCCATGGGACCTTGACTTTTTCACTTTGCCTAAATTGGTGATGGCTTTCAAGCTTTTGTAGAAAAAACCACCTTTGTCCCATTGCTCTGGTGCTCTCTAGGTCTCCCAGTGCTGCCAGCACCTTAAGTGATGCACCAACAATGCCTTCCCACTGATGTTTTCATCCTCAACTCTTCTCAGTCAAACTTGTCTCCTCACTTTACCAAATGTTCTCTGGAATGCGCAGGAGAGACTCACTGTGAGCTGTCTCGGCTCGTCGCAGGTCACCAGCAGTGGCATTTTCAGTGGGTAGCACTGACTCTGCCTTTTGCTTCTGATGGTGTTTTTACTGTCAACAGGCCACAGCATTAGCTCCCAAATTTGGCTTTATATTATTCTTATGTGAATACTCCTAGCACCAACTGTCATTGGTTACACCTAGAGCGGAACTGGTTCTGGTAAGGATATTTGTTTGTAGGAAGTTTTCTGGGGGCTAGGGGGAACTGTGTGGGTGGGGAAGTGGGCAGAAGGAAAGTTGAGCCATGACAGTTGAAAAGGCCTTTGGCCCTCCCAAGCCAAGAGATTCAAAGAAAGGCAATTTTGAGACACTAAATCAGCCAGGATTGGTGCAGCTTGACCTCAGCTCCCTCTAACTAAAGTGTCATTTTGAGTTATCAGCAGCAAACACTCCTGGACTCTGAGGAAACAAGTGTTTCACAGTGGGTGTGCACCACACAATCTACTATAGGGATTAAGAGTGTTGCTGTGGTTTGTTTTAGTAGTTCTAAGGATCAAACCCAGGGACTTTCTATCACTGAGCCACATCCCAACCTTTTTTGCTTTTTAATTTTGATATAGCATTTTCCTAAGTTACTTGCAGTCTTTCACTTAGAATGCCAGCCCTATGCTGGACGCCAAACAGTGAATTGATACTGATGAGTGTTGTTAGTTTGCAATAAGAAAAATTAAATCTCTGAGGAAGGATAAAAATGAAATGTCATACCATGGAATGTAATCTGACATCAATGCTTATCCTTAAATATATCATCAATGAGAAGAGACAAGCTAATGTCATGCAACACAAAGCTGCCCGAGGGCTCCGTGCGGCTGCTCCAAGTCCTGGCCTGTCACTCATGCTTTGCATGGTGTGCACATCAGGACAGCATCTCCAGTGCATTGGGTTGATGACTTAGTTTGCTTATTAAAAAGTCAAGCCTGGGTGACAATTCTCTTAGAAAAGAAATCTCAATTGCTGTGCATTTAAAAAAATGTTTATTTGGTTTATTTCTGTACTGAGCAGTGAAGGAAGACAAAATTATGGATCTCCACGGAAGCAGTACTGGTAGTTATTAAGAATATTTCCCATTGATGCTATCTTTAAATGTCCCTCATCTCAAGGAAACTGAGCCAGCCTGGAGGAATGCAATTGAGAATTTTTCAGGAAATGTGTATACGAGGCAAATATAATGTTATAAAACTATGCAAAATGTAAAGTATACCAAAGTATTTCTCAACCTGGTCTTTTTTTTCCAATGTCTCAAAATAATTTATATTGTACTTAGCTAAAAGCAGAGTGGTGAGGCTGGGGGCATTACTGACATATAGTGAATAGCAGTCAGAGAAACTGCTAAATATCCTACAATGCATGGAACAGACGGCTCCAGCAAAGAAATATCCATCCTAAGATCTTAATAGGCCCGAGTTTGAGAAGCTTAGATTGAGAGAAATAATATGCTGCAGATTTAGTTTATTGTTCCCAGAGGTCTTCTCCCATATCTACAGTGCCGTACACACTTCAAAGTGGTAAAATGTAATCACCAATACTTAATCTAAATGTTACTCCATACAAAGTTGCACAATAATAAATAGGACTTTTAAAAGGCTGCACTTTGGTCTGTAACTCCTTTATGCAATCATTACACATCTGTGAGACTCAGCCTGGTTTCCTTTCTCCCTTGTGTCCTGCTCTTTGAGGAGTAAGCCAACAGCTTGTCACATGCCTACCCACTCGCAGGTACAAGGTGAAGCCCAGGGTGGCCCAAAGTAGCCACCTCCTCCATCTACTGAGGAGCAACCTCACATTGCCCCTGAGATTTGTGACTCACAGGGAAGCCCTGGCTTCAGGAAGCCAGCCTTGCCCATCTTGCCTTTTTAAGGATGGTCACGTGGATCATTTGCAGGTCCCAGAAGCACTGTCTCCCTTTTCATCATTAAATAACTACTGCTTTCTTGGCCTGGACATTGAATCTCCTCTCTTTTTTTCTGCACACAATTACTTTCCTTGATACCAAGACCCCATTGGAACTGAAGTCCTCTTCTAGACCCTATTTTGGAGTCAATTATCAGACTTTCACATCTGCCTCTTTTCTTAAACTGAGGCCAATCATCAACTACAGTCTTGCTATTAACATAATGATTCGTGATGTATTAATTAGCAAATTAATACTTCTCAGAATAGTCACTATTTAAATAATAGTCACCATTATTTAAATTTAAACACTGTACTCCACTTTCTGTAGACTCTTGTGCCCCTGTAGCATTTCAGAGCTTTACTATAATTGTTTTGTCCCTTCCCAGGTTAGCTGGGAGCTTCCTCAGGAGAGTGACAATTTTATTCTCTATTTAAAACCAACAGAACAAAGTACTGGACTTCAAGAAATATCCCCTAAGTAACAAATACCAGGTTAAATTTTAATTACAATTTTCACCTTTGGTCATAATTGCCCTTCTAGAGCTTGAAATCTTGCACTGACCATGACACTAGGCAGTTCTTTGTGCTTCTGTTCTACTCAGAAATTCAATTCTACCTTCTTCAGCCTTCCTGTTTTGATATGCACATCCCATGCTGCTTTGAGGATAAGGCATGCATAGGTAAGAAACCAGCCAGAAATTCAAATAAATGTTTTATGGGGACTTGTTTGATAAACATAGAAAGAACTAATAATTAATTTAATTGCTATTATTTCTGTAGTTGTAGCAATAAAACTATTAACAATGAAAAGCCTTAGGCACCAAGCTTCTGTATTTTGTAAGAAATGACTTGTAATCCCCAAACTGTCACTGGAATGGCATAATTCATCCAGACACAATTAAACCTCCCACTTTAAATAAGAAACAGAAATAATTCCAGGAGAAAAAGGAGGGCTGTACAAGCATTTACATAGACTTGAAGAGATGGCATGGCAGCCCTGAGCACCAGTTTTGAAATGATGATGATAAAGATCGTGGAATTGTAATTACTGAGCTTGTAGCCTGAACAGAAATAAACAAGAAAGGTCTAGTCTCCAAAAATCATACAGTGAATAAATGGTCATTTGTAGCAATGCTTTGGAATGGATTACTATTTAATGATTTTGTCTTAATATTATGAAGGTAAATATTACAAAGGTTGAAATATTACCCAGCTATTATTTTTGAAAAGATTTGATCCAATCATACAAATCAGTATATGAAAAATAAAAATATGTATCTAAATCCTGCTCATCTTTATTGCTGTAAGAAATCTCTAAAATTAGGGGCTGGGGAAATGGCTCAGTAGAATAAGTGCTTCCCTGGCAAACACAACAGCCTGAGTTCAATCCTCGGTTCAGCCAAAAATAAATTAAAAGAATCTCTTAAATTTATGAAAATTAAACTTGGAGCAATAGGTTTTAAATTTTAAGAGGATCTAAAACTGCCACAAATGTCAATCCACTTTTAAGTGAAAAAAAAAAATTAAAAATAATGGTTTTTTTGTAGTTTAAGAACCCTAAGGAAACTGTTCCATAATGGGCTGGTTTTTTGTTTTGCTTTGTTTTGTTTTGTTTTGTTTTGGCAGAACCAGGGATTGCACTCAGGCCCTTGTGCTTGCCAGGGAAGTGCTTATTCTACTGAGCCATCTCCCCAGCCTGGGGATTTTAAATGTATGCATGTTTTGGAGCCAGTATTCAAGGCTTCTTGGAGAAGTTTTATTATGCTTGAATGGCAGTCTTTCGGAGTTACTATTTTATTTTGACCCATTTATAAATAAATTTGTTTTAAAATTAAGACGACAATGTTAAGTGAATATAGATAATCTATAATTCAAAATGAGCTACTGGGCTGTCAAGTAGGATCTCAAGAGTCTGAACTCTCTGCAAATAAGGGTGACAGCTCTCTTTGACTCCCGCTGCATTTCGAGGCCTGGAATAATGGTGACCTAGAATGGAGTGGGTGCTCAAGATTGATTTCCCAAGTGAACTCAGAAAATTTTTCATTTGGAAAAATCATTTTAACTTCTTCTTGTTTCAGGCATTTATTGAGATAACCACCAGAACAACAAAAATAGAAAATATTTTATTAGGATTTGATCTGGAAATTAAAGGACATTTACAACATAGGAGTTTATTTTGTTAAATATAGTGTTGATTGGGACTAGAGGGGAAAAAAAAGAATTAATACTGCACAGGTTATGTAGGAAGAAATGAGACCAGGCTGTTATCATCTAGTTCAGTATGATTTGGGCTGGAAGTGGCAGCAGATGAGGGGAACAGCGAAAGCCACTTCTGCCTCCACCTGGAGATTCTTCCTCTCAGGGGATGGACACAGAGTGAAAGCCACACCTTTAGGAAAACATATGGAGTTGCTTGGTAGACTCAGAAATTGACACAGACTTACCTGGCAGGGGCAGGGTGGCTCCTGTACTCAACAGAGACCAGAGTCCTTAGTTTTTCCATTTCTCATTCTGTGTCATTAAAGTGGCAGAAAGAAGCTAGAGTGAAGTTTTCATCTCCCTTCATTTAAATCAAAGTTATGAAACTAATGACTTCACAATTTCAGAGCAAAGCAATCACATTTGTAATATTAAGCCATCGCTGGATTTTGAGGGAAATGCAAGCAAACAGTATCTGATTGTCACAGTGATGATAGTGGTGGCGGCGGTGGTGGGGATGGTGCGTATTATTGCTGCAAGTTTCCTTTGGGATCAAGTATTCATACTTCTGGTGTAATGTGAATGAATTTCTAGTATGTATTGAGATTTCTTTATAAAAATCAGATTGATTATAAAAAAATAAAGTGCTGAGACCAAAACATCAGTTCTCTACTCCAAGGAGACTTGGCCTCCATGTCCTGTGCAGCAGGATTCACTCCCAGCACCGGTATTTGCTAAGCCAGGTGATGTTTTGTGATTACGCCTACACAAGTCTATACGCACACTGTGGAAAGAAGTAGCTAGCGAGGAGACTGGAGAAAATTTTAGAGAAAAACAAGATCCAATGAAAGGTCACAAGTGATAAATGGTCTAAAAAATTTACAAATAGTACACATATAGAAAACAATAAAAAGCAAAAGGGAATTGGTAATATAAATGCTTACTGAATGAGTTAAACTGTCAAATAAAAGATGACCCTCAAATAGTTAATAGCCCTCTAGTAGATCCATTAGACTGAAAATGATTGTATCCTATGAATATTTCTTCTACTTAATGCAAATTGAAATGTACTAATCAGGAGAGGATGCCTCATCACTAATATGACAACAAATTGAGTCAAAGGCAACATATATCATGCCAGGAAAGGGAATTAACTTTAAAGTCACAAATAACACAAGTTCACGATTATCGTCCCCATTATTAAATGTGTATTATTTAGATAATCCATATAACAAAATAATACTAAACAAATAATAAACAGAAAAATGTAGTAAAATTATAATATTTTGCACATTTTAATGCTGCCTACTAAGAAAATTAATTAAGACATAATGGAAACTCATACATGAACTCAGAAAAATGGCTAATTACCAAATTTTGGCAATTCTGATAATGTCCTTTGTACCAAAACTGAATTAAAAATGTAAGTGCAAATATATTGCTCATAAGAATAATACCATTATGAATGCTTGGTATAATAACTTGAAGAAAAAAGGGTACAATACAGATAAATAGATTACAAAAAATTGAATTCACATGCACATATGTAAACTAACTTCTCTTGGTAAGGGCTTCCTGGAAAAGCTTTATTGATACATACCCCAGATCCTTGAATACTTTAGAATGCACGAGAGTTAACAGTTAAAGTTTAGGACCAAAGCTTCCAGCTATACTTTATTTTTTAAAATCTTCAGGCATTATTGCTAAATTTTCTACCTGTTCTCTGCCATTTTCTTTACCTTTTTCTCCTCTCTCTCAAAATGTACCATTCTATTTTCTAATTGTTCCTAATAGGAAGGATTCATAATTTATCAATATTAAGACAGAAATATTTGCCATTAATAAAAAGATGTATAACTAAATTCACACATAATATAATCTCATGAGTGAAATTTGATATAGAATAAGATCCTGTGAAATACTTGAAGGCCTTGCGCTTGGGGTGATAGTACACACCAGCAATCCCTGCACTTGGGAGGCTGAGGCTAGAGGGCCAGCATGAAATAGAGACCAGACTGCAGCTACACAGTGAGCTAAAGGCCTGCCTGGACTAATTGGTCAGATCCTATCTCAAAACAACAAAAACAACAAACAAAAAGAAACTTAAAGGCCATTTATGATAATAAGTGCTGTCAAAGTAAACAAAGACAAACTAGGTTGTATGTCGTTGAGATCATTCTCTGACCGTAAGAGAAATTCCAATGTTCATTTTTTTTAAAAACATTTATGAAAAAACTATGTGTATGTAGCATATTTCAGGCAGACAAAACTCACATTAACTTATGCTTTATTTTTATTTTCCATAATTTTATTGAGGAACAAATAACAATGTACAGTTCCAAATCAAGTTAGTAGAACAGATTCAATAATCAATACATTGCATATTGTTTCATAATGGTTTTTTTGTTGCACAAGGTACAGACATGATATTATATTTACAAACACTATTAGGGCAGATGCCTCTATTTAATCAACTAAGATAATGTAGTGATATACCTACATTTTTAAAGCTGAATTATAGTACAGTTTAAATAATTAATACTTTTTACATTGTTATCTTTCTAGCACTTATCCATAGTACAAGAAGCAGACAGGATATCCTGTCCAAACACTATTAGTGCAAATCTTTTTTGTCATAGAATTACGGGAAAGTACTGCATATTTATCCTAACACAGAATGTTTCTTCCTTTGTATCCCCTTTTTTTTCATTTTGTCCTATCAGAGATGGATATGCTATTGTCATTCAATTATTATAGGTGCTTGAATCCAGCGAAACAATCCAACACAGTCCAGCAGTCCACAATAGTAGTGGGTTATCCGAAGAAGTTGTTGACTAGAGCCATTTACAGTTCAGCATATTATTATGGTTTTATATATTTCATTTTTATAATTTTCTGCTCAATGGTTAAGACCGAGATAAAGCAAGACTTATATAACAAGAAATGTAAATTTTGCATCTGATAGGGTCAGTCAAGTTCCCTCAGGGTTTATCCTGTCATGCTGTACCTCACTTTGAGATACTTTGTCAGTGTCAGCCATGTGGATGAGTACAGCCATTGCTTGACCAGTTAGCTCTCTGTGAAAGCCTGAAAGAAAGTTTTCTCCCCATGTGATTCTCCTTAGGCACACTATAGATTATTGATCACATTCCGCTGAGGCTCCATAATCTCCTTGATCAGAAAATTTGGGGCACAACTGAGTTCCATGATGTTACAGTACTGGTTCTCCTACGTCCTGAGTTTTCACTTAACTTGAAAGGCTAGCGCCAAAATGTTGGCTGAACTTGCAGCCCTTCCATTTCTCCAATTTTTGATTTGCAAACTTAGGTTGTTAACCATCCACAGAAGAGAAGTTGTTTATTGCCCTACAGCATATGAAGTTCAGTTTACCCAAACTATCTAACTAAATTCCTTTTAGTTGTCATTTTACTTTCTATTTGTATTTCTTCTTTTGATTTCTTATACTAGGGAGACTATATGATATTTGCACATGTGGGTCTGGTTTATTATGAGTATGTGTTCAAGTGGCATCTACTTAAATATAAATGCTTCAAGTTTCTGATTTTTATACCTGAGTAATACTCTATTGCATAAAAATACCACATCTTTTTCAACCATTCCTCATGTGATGGGCATCTTGGTTGTTTCCAAGATTTGGCTACCACAAATTGTGGTGCTATACACATAGCTACACATTCATCACTATGATATGATGTTTTCAGTTCCTCTGGGAAAATTCTCAGTAGAGGGATAGCCAGCTTGAATGGTATTTCCAGTCCTAGTTTTGTGAGGAGTCTCCACACTGATCTCCACAATGGTTCCACCAGTCTACATTCCCACCAGCGGTGGAGCAGTGTTCCCTTTCTTCATGTCATCTCCAACATTTGTTGTTGGTTGATTTCCTTATGATAGCCATTTTTTCTGGAGTGAGATAGTATCTCATTGTTGTTTCAACTTGAATTTCATGGGTGGCTAGTGATGTGGAGCATTTTTTCATATATTTATTCGTTTCTTTAATTTCATCCTCTGAGAAGTGTATATTCATCTCAGATGCCCATTTCTGGATTGGGTCTTTAAATTTGAGGGACCTAACATGTCTTAGTTGTTTATAAATTCTAGAGAGAAGAACTCTGGCTGAGTGTGTATTAGTTAAGATTTTTTCAAAATTTCTGGGTTGTCTTTACACTTTGGTAATTTCTTTTGATGTGCAAAAACTTTTCATTAAGAGTTGATCCCAGTTGTTAATTCTTTCAAATGTTTCCCATTTGAAACATGAATACATGTTTGTCCATGAACTCTTTGCCCTGTCTTCAAGAGTTCCTCCTACTTTCTCTTCCAGGAGATTGAGTGTTTCTTTTTTAATGTTTAGATCTTTAATCCATTTTGTCCTTAGCTTAGTGCATGGTGATAAACCTGGGTCAAGTTTTAGTTTTCAGCATGTAGAAAATAAGTGTTTCCAACACCATTTGTTAAAGAGGCTATCTTTTTTCCAGTAAGTGTGTTTGGATCCTATATAGAAAATAAGGTGGCTGAATGTGTTTGCAGAGGCCTCTGAATCTTCTAATCTATTCCATTGACCCTCATGTCTATTTCGTTGCCAATATCATGTTGATTTTATCACAGTAGCGTTGTAGCATAATTTCAAGTCAGGAATTGTGATGCTTTCTGCCTTGTCTTTGCTGGCCCGGATTGCCTTTGCTATTCTAGGTCTTTTCTGGTTCTGAATAAATTTTAGGAGTGATTTCTCTAGGTCTTGGAGTATGTTGGTGGCAGTTTGATAAGGATTGCATTAAATCTGTACAGCAATTTTGCAAGTGTGGCCATCTTCACGATGTTGGTTCTTCCTATCCAGGAGCATGGAATATCTTTCCATTTTCTGAAATCCTCTACGATCTCTTTTTTTAGGGTACTGTAATTTTCAGTGAAAAGATTTTTTACTTCTTTGGTTAAGTGAATTTCAAGGTATTTCATTTTCCTTGGTGCTGTAAAAGGTATTGTTTCTATAGTTTCCCTTTCAGTGTGTTTGTTATCTGTGTAGAAGAATGTTATTGACATCTGAGTATTGACTTTATATCCTGCTATGCTACTGAATTTGTGTATCAATTCTAGTAGCTTGTTGGTGGAGTTTTTGGGTCTTCCAAGTAAAGAATCATGTCATCTGCAAATAGGGATAATTTAATTTATTTTTTTTACCTATTCTTATTCATTTTATTTCTCCCTCTTGTCTAATGAATGTAGCTAATGATTCCAAAACTATCTTGAATAGGATGGGTGATAGGGGACATCCATGTCTTGTATGAGAGCTAAGAGTAAAGATTTCAGGTTATCTCCATTTAGAATGATATTGGCCATAGGGTTGTCATAGATGGCTTTTATCAAATTGAGGTAGAGGCCAATTTTCTGTAGGACTTTGAACATGAATGAGTGTTGGACCTTGTCAAAAGGTTTTTTTGCATCAATTGAGATTATCATGTGGTTTTTACATTTCAGTCTATTAATATAGTGTATTACATTTATACATTTTCAAATACTGAACCATCCTTGCATCCCTGGGATGAATCTTACCTGGTCATGGTGTATGATCTTCTTGATGACTTGCTGTATTCTATTTGCTAGGATTTTACTGAGGATTTTTGCATCTATGTTCATGAGGGAGATTGGCCTGTAGTACTCTTTTTTGGTTTTGTCTTTCCCTGGATTTGGAATCAGCATAATGCTTGCCTTCAGAAATGATTTTGTGGGGACTGCTTCCTTTACAATTTCATTGAAGAGTTTGAAGAGTGTAGGGATTATATCTTCTATAAATTTCTTGTAGAATTAAGCTGTGAATCCTTCAGGACCTGGACTTTCCTTTGTTGGCAGGCTTTTCATTACATTTTGTATTTCGTTGGCTGTTATTGGGATATTGAGATTTGTTCTATCTTCTTGATTCAGTTTTGGTAATTTGTACCTTTTGAGGAATCTGTCCATTTCTTCTGTGTCTTCTATTCTGTGTGTGTAAAGATACTCAAAGTAGCTATTGATAATCTTCTGAATTTCCACTGAGTCTGTGGTGATTTCACCCTTTTCATTCCTTCTTGCTTGTATTTGAATTTTTTCTTTCCTCTTTTGATGAGGTTGGCTAGAGGTTTATTTAGTCTTTCAAAGAACCAACTTTTTGATTTTGGATTCTTTGAACTATATTCTTCATCTCAGTTGAATTAATTTCTACTGTAATCTTTATGAGTTCTTCCCATCTTTGCGCTCTGGGTTTGGTTTGCTGTTCTTTTCTAGATGTCAGGGTTACAACATTAGGGTGTTTATTTGTTTCCATTCTGTTTTCCTAATGTGTGAGTTCATAGCTATGATGTTCCCTCTAACAACTGCTTTCATCACATACCATATGTTCTGGCAAATTGTGTTTGAATTTCATTGAATTGTAGATATTGTTGAACTTCTTGTTGAATTTCATCTGTGACCCATTGATTGCTGAGTAGGGTGTTGTTTAATTTCCATGAATTTAGTGGGGTTTTCTGGTTTCTTTTATCATTTATTTCCAGTTTCATTGCACTGTGGTCATATAATATGCATGATAATTTCTGTTTTCTTGCATACGCTTATGCATGACCTCTGGACAAGTTTGTGGTCTATTTTAGAAAATGACCCATGTGCAGCTGAAAAAATGTGTATTCGGTTGTGATTGGTTGGAACATTCTGTATGTGTCCACTAGGTCCATTTGTTCCTAGCTCTGGTTCAGTTCTGCTACTTCTTTGATAATTTCTTCTCTTGCTGACCTATCTTTTTGAAATAAGGGGGTGTTAATTTCTCCTGTTAAGATTTTGGTCTTGGATATTAGATTTTTCATGTCCATTAGGATTTGTCTTATATAGTAGGGTGCTCCTGTGTTTGGTGCATAGATATTTATGTGTTACCTCTCGTTCTTGAATTTTTTTCCTAACCAGTATATAGTGGCCTTCTTTATTTCTTTTAATCCTTCTTGGTTTTAAGTTGATACTGTCTGAGAACAGAATTGCTACTCCTGTTTTTTTTTCTGAGGTGCTGGGGCATGTAGCATTGTTTTTCATCCTTTGACTTTAAGCCTATGAATGTCTTTTGCAGTTAAGTGTGTTTCTTGTATATAGCAGATTGTTGGGTTTTGTTTTTTAATCCACTGTGCCTATTTCTCTTAATTCATGAATTCAGTCTGTTTACATTGATAGTTACAATTGAAATGTGTTGACTTATAATTGACATGTTCTTTACGTGCTGTTGTTTACTCTTTTTTGTCCTGTATTTAATTCTTTGCCCTATTTAGTGAGTTCCATCTGTTCTCATTTGTGGCGTTCTGGTCATTGTGGTTTCTCTCTAGAATATCTTTCAACAGCTTGTGTAGGAATGGCTTTGTCATCACGAAATTCTTTAGGTTTTCTTTGTAATGAAAGTATTTTACTTCTGCATCAAACTTCAAAGAGACTTTTCAGAGTATAGTAGTCTGGGCTGGAATTTGTTTTCATAGAGGAATTGATGTACTCTGCTCCATGCTCTCCAGGCCTTCATGGTTTGTGAAGAGAAGTCAGCAGTAATTCTGATGGGTTTTCCTTTGAATGTGATCTGCTTCTTTAGCAGCTTTCAGTATATTATTCTTGTGTTGGATTTTTTTGGATCTTGACTATTATATGTCTTGATATGTTTTTAGTTGGGTTGAAATTATTTGGCGCTCTGTATGCTTCAGTTACCTGAATATTGGATTGTTTCCTCATATTCAATAAGTTTTCTTCTATTACTTCTACCCATATTCTTTTTATATCATTTGTTCTGACTCCTTCTTTCTCACTGATGCCTATTAGTCTCACATTGTTCATTTGGGCATCATCTTGCAGGTGATGGATTATTTTTTCCTTCATCTTGACTGTTTTTAAGAGATCTTTTCTCACCTTTTTACTAGCTGCCCCAGTGTCTTCAAGATCTGAAACTCTGTCTTCACTTTCACTCAGATGGTTTTATAGACTTGTGATTGAAATTTTAAGTTCTTCTATATCTCTTTGACTCTGCTTCATGTGATCTATTTCTTTCCTGTATTCTTCATTCAAGGAATCCATCGTATTTCTAATCTCCTCTATTTTTTAACAATGTCTTCTTTAGAGGCAGCTAGTAATTCTTTTACTGCAGAATTTTTTCCAAATTATGTTTCCTCCATATATTTCTGTATTTGATTCTGTACTTTAAATGCTATTATCTCAAAGATTTCTTTTTTTATTTCAGAAATTATTTCTGCTCTGAGTTCCTCTTTACCTTTCTGCTATTGTTTCTTTGCATGCAACACTGCTAATTCATACATTTCAGCTGAACTACTGTTCTCTGCATTTGTTCTTGGTGGGCATTGGGTTTCTCCCCATACATTTCTGGATTTGATTCCTTACTTCAGATGCTATGTATTCAAAAATTTCATTTTTATTTCAGGCATTAGTTCCGGTCTGAGTTCCTCTATACTTTTCTGCTGTTTGCTTGCTTCTGACTCTGTTAATTCATTCATTTCAGTGGAGCTAGTGTCCTCTGCCTTTGTCATGGGTGGTCTCGGGCCGAGGTTGCATTTTACTCCTTGTCTTTGTCATTTTGTATAGCTCTCACCTCTGACCTTTGGTGTAGAGCTTTGATGCAGTTATAACCTTAGCACATAATGAGATTCGGATGCCAAACTATTAAGTTTGAGTTTATCTAGTTATGCCTGGCTTAGATCTAGCTGTTGTATACAGTTCCTTTTGCTGCAACCCTTCTGGCACAACTGTGAGCCTGTGGTTTCCCTCTGTTGTGCCTCTAGCCTAGGGAACCCTGAGGATGGAGGATTGCTGAAGCTCTCTCACACACTCACCCGGCTGTCCTGGGCTAGATCAGGGGCTGGAAGAGTCACAAAATTTCTCACTCTTTTGGGCTGCGCTGGGTTGAATCGGGTCTGAGAGATGTCCTCAATGACTCAGAGTTCTTGGGGGTGGGGGCTCCGGAGGGCACTCACCACTGGAGGCATACGGGGAATCCAGAGGTTCTTCCACACACTCACCAGGCCAGGCTGGGGTGGATCAGGGTCAAATGAGTTTCAGAGGTCCTCACACTCTAGGCAGGCCTGGGAGCAGGGACTCTCTGGAGTTGCAGGTCTGAGAGAGCACAGTTGAGATATGTGGGTGCCTGATTTCTGCTCTCTGGGTCTCCCTCTGGTGGTACTGAGAAACTGGAAATTCTCCCACACACTCACTGGACCTGGCTGGCTAACTTATGTTTTATGCCGTGAAAGTACTAAAGATTTACCTCTCCTTCTCCTCTTAAGTTACTATGTGAATTAAGTATTGTACTGTTTGATAGTTGAGAAGTTTAGAAATTTAAATGACTCAGCAGGGAGCCAGGATTCTTTATAAATATCCTCATCCTGTGGAAGAGGGGGGCAGGGCCATTGCATGAGTGCTGCACCCCCAGCCACAGGGAAGCTTGTCCATAACATAAGGAGGGGAGAGTGGCTGGCTAGAAGTCAAGCTCCTGCGCCTCCCTTTGCTCTTTGCTATTTTCTGCTACCATGAGCTGCTGCCCTCTGCCATGTGCCCCTCTGCCTGGGAGCCAGCTGAGTATGAACTGAAACCTCCACAAACTGTGAACTAAATAAACCTTTCCTTCCTTAATTTGGGGTTTTGGGTATTTTGTCCCAGCAAGGGGTAAGAAGTAACCAAGACAGGTATATAGAGAAGACAAAATATTTTCCTGTCAAACATGATTTATAAGGATTCAAAACAGGCTAATTGAAAAGCTTTAGTAATCTAGAGAAGAGAACTCTAATGTATCTTCTTCAGGAAAGCAATAATTTGTAATAGAAATACAATAAATTTTAATAGAAATATATTTAAAATGTTTAATATTCCCACAAACTGAATATAGTAGAGAGAAGCTGACAGAGGTCTGGGAAGAAACATGGATTTGTCTTCAGGAAACTGAAGGTAGGAGAATAACGATGAGGTGAAACAAAACCCAAACATTCCAAGAAGCACTGGTTAGTGAGATGGTTCTAATCCAGCTACTTACCATTTCTCTCAGAGATTGTCAAATTACTGCCTATAAATCATGTTGTGAAATGTTGGAACTATTACAAAAACATTTTTAAGTAAATAAAAGGTCTGGGCATAGTGTTACCTAGGCTACTTGCAATTCTTTCTAAGTTCAGACAAAATCATGTGGATTTCCTTATTTCTTCTGCTTATACCAGCTGGGATCTAGGCAGTACCGGCTCCCACATCATGTGCCCTTTTTTCGTGCAGGGGAAATAATCACAAGTTTTTCCTTTATATAAGTAGAAATTTTTTAAGTATTCTACTAGTTGGACTTCCCCATAAAAGAAACATAAAGCATTTTTGTCAGACCTGACTTTTGGGCCCACAAGATAGCCCAGCAGATTAAGCACCTGCTTAGGCAGAGCACAGCAACAGGGTTCTATCCCCGACGCCAAATGCTGCCCCAGCCTGGCCCCTGGGCACCCAAGCCAGTGACGGAGTCCGGTCGTGGTGGTGCACGCCTGTAATCCCTGTGCTGCAGAAGCTGAAAATGGGAGGGTTGCTACAAGTCCGAGCTGTGTAGTGAGACTCTACAGACCCTGTAGGCCCTATACAAAAATACAGAAAAAAAAAAAAGAAAGAAAGAAAAAAACCTGATTTTACCCACTCCAGCCAACTTATTTGTCATATTAGATAATATAAAAGATGTAGTGTATGTATACATACACATATGTCCTGTCCATTCTGATTAATTCAGCATTTCTATATAACCTTAGATTTGCAGTCCGAGGATGCAATAACATTTCCAAATTAACTTTTACCCATATTGAGTTTGTTTTAGCTTTTGTTGTGGAAACCAACATCCTCATTATATTTTGGCTTGCCTTTTGTAGGCATTTTATAAAATATAATAGAGCTCAGCTGCTTTTCATTTTAGAGTGGTCTTTTGGACTGCTAGCTCAGTATATGTCTTCAACCCATTCATAAAGTATAAAGGCTCACACAATGCAGAGAACAAAGAAAACTAATGTAGCAGAGCTATAGTTTAAAATACTGGAGACATAGTGCCATCTGGTGGCAGAAAAAATTACAGGCAAATACGTCTCCACTGACTGCACGTAAAACATGGTGGGAAAACGTGAGGCATTTATGGAAAGCAAAGCTACACCATCACTGTTTGCTGTTCAGATTTCAGTTTGCTGACAAGGACACGGTCTGACGGGAAGATCTGAAGACCTGCTGCCCACGGCCATTCCATTCTTTGGCCTTCCAGTCATTCCTTCACCTGTTAATTTAGCAAGTACCTACTAGGACCATCCTAAGAGCTGAAAATAAAGCTGTGGAAAACATGACGACATCACTGA
>PVKA01042059.1:0-17659 GCA_004027165.1 Ctenomys sociabilis
CTTTTCTCCTTCTCTCCCTTTCTGGATTTCCCAGGATGCCCCCTTGATTGTTCACATCACAGTGCAGTGCACTCCAGGTTCACAGGCTGGCCCAAGTGTGTGACCATCTGAGCCCTAGAGCTGAGGCGCTGCACAACCCTAGCTGCCCAGTGTCCTGCGGAAATATCACAGAGCACCCAAGCTTCCACCTGGCAGGTGCTTGCAAGCCATCTTCCCTCTGCACCTCGCGAAGGGAAAGGAGGGGCACAGAGATAGATGGGGAACCAGCCAAGAGCACCTTGCTTCTGAGCTGAGGGGAAGATGCCGGGAGGTCTCCTCGGGCTCCTTCCTGTAAGGCTCCCACAGAGTCTGCGTCTGCCACTGGCACCACACCTGCCTGCCCACTCCCACCACACACACACACACACACACACACACACACACATACACACACGGCGTAGCCCTGGCACAGAGGTAGGGACACAAAGCCCGTGACACCACCACAGCGCAGTTTGCTGACACAGGGCCGGGCTCTCCCGCGGCTGTGCAGAGGGAGTCATTTAGGGAGTCGGCGTGCCCAGGTGCCCACGGCCACCCCCCAGCTCGGGGTCTCGCTTCACCCGTGACCTCACCACAGCGCAGGCTGTCTGACCTCCATTCTGAAGAGCACGAGCCTGCAGAGCCATCGAAGAGCCCAGGAGCCTTTGCAAGTGGATGCTTCCAAGACAGACAGAGGCCGCCTTAGAAACCGGCCAGGAAATAGAAAAAGAGAAAGTAGGGTGCAGTCTATTTTATGGCACTAGACTATAAAGGGCTGCATCTTGACAGCAAAGTCATTTATAAACTTTCAAACAAATAAATTCTATTCTCATTTTCTTTTTTTAAAAAATATTTGGGCTGAGGAGATAGCTCAGTAGAATAAGCGTCTGCCTGGCAAGCACAGGGTCCTGAGTTCAAACTCCAATACTTGGGGAAAAAAAAACATATCGTCTTTAGACATATCATCTTTAGACTGGGCATAGTAGCTCACATCTGTAATCCCAGCTCTTGGGAAGCTGTAAACAGGCGGGTCACCGTGAATCCGATCCAGTAGTGAGACCCTGAACACCTTGTAGACCCTTCCCTAAAACACACAAAAAATAAATAAATAAAATATTTATTTTGGGGGACGCTTGCTTTGTGCGTTGGCTGACCTTGAGCCCACTCAGTAGCCCAGGCTGACCCTGAACTCACAGTGATCCTCCTGCCTCAGCCTCTCAAGAGCAAGGATAACAGGTGTGCTGCCCCACACCTGGCCTATTATCATTTTCACTTATGAGTATGGGCATGATAGTTGTAGGTAAAATATTAGCTAATCAAATCAACATGGCAACACAGTAATACAAGAAAACGTTCATATATATTGTGATCAGGTAAATGCCGAAGGTGATAAAGACAACTCACAATTTAAAACATCCATCAGTGGAATCTACTCATTAATAAAAGATAACACTAATGTGCAAGGACCCGGCCTCTAGCAGAAACAGTAAGAAAGCAAAATACATATATCTGGTAATATAAACAACTAATCTGAAGACAACTCCATGCATTACAGCAAATACTGTAAAATTCATATTATTTTTAGTGTTCTATATCATTTTTCTGATTTAATGCTATTTTGTACTTTCTTTAAAAAATAAAGCAAAATAACTATTTCAATAGTAAATGAAAGGTATCCAGCAAATTACATCCACTCTTATAACTTTAAGAACAATTCTTAACAAACTAAGTTATAGTTCAACTTGGTAAATATTTTATACCAAAAACAATACCCAACAATACTTCACTGAAAAACTCTGGTGCACTTCCTTAAAATCAGGGGCAATTTAAGGAAATTCCCCTGAGCCCCACTGTGCCCTCATGTCAGGCAGGGCACTGTTAATTCCAGGCGAGGAGGTGTGGATGCCATTTAAGCAATGGAAGAAAAGATATAAAATTCTAATTATTGGTGTAGAATATGATTATTCCCCCCAAAAAAAACCAATAGAGCTAGCACATACACCATTTTAAAACAAGGTGAAAGATATAAAATCAAGCTTAAAAGAAAAAAAGAACAGCATTTCTCAACACAGCAATAACCAACCACAAAATTTATTTAAAATTAGGACACATGGTGGGTGAGATAGGTCAGCAGACTAAGCGCCTGCTTTGGCAAGCTCTGGACCAGGGCTCGATCCCCAGTCCCACATGCCTCACCAGCCCCATCCCCAGGGTGCGCTAAGCTGCCCACCCACTGAGTCAGGGCCTGGTGGTGCACACCTGTATTCCCAGCTCTGGGGAAGCTGAAAACAGGAAGATCACTACAAGTCTGAGCTGTGTAGTGAGACCCTGTACCAAATACATAAAATGAAAATAGTAATAATAGCCGGGCGTGGTGGTGCGTGCCTGTAATCCCAGCACTTGGGAAGCTGAGACAGGAGGATTGTTGTGAGTTCAAGACCAGCCTGAGCTACAAAGTGAGTTTGAGTCCAGCTTGAACACTGCACAGTGAGACCCTGTCTCCAAAAAAAGACCAAAAAAAAAAAAAGAAAGAAAATAATAATAATAATACAAATAAAAAATTAAGACACAATTTGAGTTACAACAAAACTATGTTTAAAAGTGGTATAAAAGCTTTATTTAGAAAGTCAGAGGGAAGGTGGGCAGGGCTCCCCCTCACCCAGCTGGGGGGATGCACTCTAATACAGGGGCTCAGGCTAGCCACCCCTGGGACAGGCAGTCTTCCAGGGTTAGCTGGTGGGCTGGGCCCAAAAGTTATAAGCAAGAGGGTTTTTTTAAGGAAAACTTTCAAATTGAATAAAGGACTCTAAAAATGATATGAATAGTTTACTCTTTGCCCATGGGCTGAATGATTGGTTAATATTATACATAGGTCAATCTTCTTTATTCAACTATACATTTCATGTAACCCAAATGGAATTGGTACCTATTTTTTAAGAACCAATTAAATCCAGTTAAACATTGAGGACAGAATAAATGATACCAGCTAGTTAAGTCAACCTAAAAAATAAATAAATCTCTTGCCCTACAAGATATTAAGATCTACCGTAAAACCACACCAATAAATTACTTCAGTATAATACCGATGCAAAATAGAAAACTAAACTAATGGTGGGGGGAAGTCCACGAAGAGACCCACACACCAAGGGAAGCTTAATATGAGTTTTAAAAATAGCACCATATATCAATGGGAAAAAGATGAAGTATTTAGAAAATGTAGAAAAAACTGTATCTTATGGGGAGATGTGAAACCAGACTGCTGTCTAACATGACAAAGATAGGCTCTGGGTGCAGATTCTAATGAGAAAAGGAGAGCTCTTAAGTTAAGAGAAGGAATTTTTTTAATAGAAGGAATTATTAACAGCTTGGATGGCTAGATATGAGGAAGCACTCCTACAACCTCCAACCATGAAGCTAAAGTACCGATGAATCGATACGTAGAGTCCTATAATCCTAGCACTCTGAAAGACTGAGGCAGAAGAACTAAGGAAGGGATGGGGCTATGACTCAGTGCAAAGGTCCTGGGTTTAATCCCCATCTGAGAAAAGAAACAGAAAAAAGAAAAAAAGAAAAAGAAAGATAAATTGACTGCATAAAAATTAAGGATTTCTGTTCATAATGGACATCCATGGAAGCACTGACAAATAAGGCCTATATTTAGAGAACTTTTAAAGCATAAAAATTTAAACAACAGGCACTTATAACATGCAAGTAAAGCCCAGCATTCTGCAACGAAGAAATCCAAAAAGATAGTGAGTCTTAGAAATTCAGAGTTAACTGTAATCAGAGAAATGCTAATGAGAACAACAGCAAGCTACAACCTGACACACACTAGACTTGCAAAAGAAGGTGGAGCTAGGACACCTCACGGCCTTCTAAGGGTGTGAAGAGCAACACTTTATCCATCATGGAGAAATAGATCTGACCAGGTTTGGTATCTCTGAATCTTCACTCCTGTGTGAGAAAACATGCACAAGGTCACTTATTGTGACTTTGCCTGTGGTAGAAGTGGGACCGGGGTGCCAGCAGGGCATGCCCTAGAACCCATCTCGACAAGAGAGGCTGCGAGAGGGATGCGTGCAGGTGAGAGAGCAGGAAGCGACAGCCAGAGTACACGCAGGAAGTCAAATGCTCTCCCGCAAAGTGCTGGTGGCCTGTGAAGAAATCAGTGGATCGGGGCAGAGCTGCACATGGGCATGTTTTTAAAAACAATACCTGTACACAAGCAGCACACATTTTGCCAGAACTCGCCCAAGTGAAAGCAAATGTATGGAGCTCCGTGTAACACTTGCCCGGCACAGATGGAAGGTGACAGGAAGAGGCTATGGGAATAGGCAGCAAGAGGAAGAAAGGGGAAGAGAAAGGCTTTAAACAAACCCACATTAATGATTAACAGCTTGAGAATGATTCCCTCAGCCTTCTGGTCTATAAGCAGAGGGGAGCATGTTCAGGAGCAATGTAGAATCTATCACTATATAGGAAGACTTTTTGCAAAAAGAATCTTTTCCTATGAATAAGCCCCCTTCCTCCCACCCCCAGGAACCAACAGTGGCAGCAGGGCCAGGACATGGCAAGTTTGTGGCTCCTTCCAGCAGCTACAGCAGCATGAGAGCAGGCCGCTCAAAGAGACAGACAAGATGTGCTGATCAACGGGCTAATTGATCTGCTTTCAGAACGTTGGCCTTTAGAGACCCAATTCAGAGCCAGGAGGAAAGCTTGCCTCTGAGTCTCTGTGCATGACTTCTACCAACTCTTTAAAATACCGTAATTTTCCTGGCCTCAATCTCCATATCTATACAATGATGAAAACACAACTAACTGGACAAGTAAATGAGCATTCTGTAGTCCTAAAATACAAAGAATAAAAACTGAATGCTTCCAGCACAGCATGCTCCTGCACTCTCAGAGAATCCGCTTCCTTCACAGCTGCAAGCTCCTGTTGTGCTCCAAGCACGGTAGTAGAAATGGGTAGATCCCAACATTTGTGATAAAACCCACTACTTCCAGACCAAAACTTCCAAAGGCTACATGTCTGTTAAGCAACAAAAAAATTAATGATTGTTGGTCCTATAATTATTGGTCCATTTTGGTGGACAAAAAAAATGGCTGGAAGCATTTAGACTAATCCTTCATAATTTGCTCTGTTTCTTTACTGCTTCTGCTGAATTAATCACCACCACCCCCAGCATGTGCACACACACACACACACACACACACACGCATGCACGTGTGCACATATATTTAAAGTCTTAAAGCAAATGTTTTGCTCTTAAGCCTTTATCCTGTCCCAAATATAAAAGTTGTTTTAGATCTTCACATGAACAAAATTTTAAACATATCAGAAGTGCCCATTCTAAATATGCCATAGACACTAAGCACTTAAAACAGGTCTGGCTTAAGCTAGAGGCAAAGTAAAAACACTTGGTGGACTGCACCCGACATACAGCCAGTTGCCGTCTCTGCTGAAGTCTTCTGCTGTTCCTCACTGCTGCCACTAGATGACAGCAGCTGACAGCTCAACCCTTAGTTTGCTGAAGCTTCTGCCACGCTAAGCATCAAGCTCATCCTTCTAACAGTCTTCATGAGGAATGCACTTTTGTAAAGCCTTGTGAATGGGTTGGAAAAATTCCTCTCTCTAGCATTTTGTACAAGGGAAGGGCTCTAGACTGTCCTATGACAAAAGATTAGTAAGGGGCAAATAAGTGTAATACCTTTATTTAACAACAATTTTACAAGACGTGAAAGCCAGCAGAAATGACAACAGGGAAAACTGAAATTCTATGCTAAGTCTGATGAAAGAAATGGATAATTTGATGAAATATAAATGTAAAAACAGAGGTTATACTTACACAAAAAGGGGCACGGTCTGATGGTAAGTAAGGGAGAACTGAGGAACACCTGGCTGCTCCTTTTTCTTTAATGCAAAGGGTTCCTTCTCCCAGGCATGAGGCAGAGCAGCAGCCACTTGAAATCTTTTGGAGGGGAAAGGAGGAAAGCAGAGTAGTTTGTTTTAAAGAGAAGGAATGGTAGTTTCTATGACTTGACTTGGGGGAAAGAAATTCTAGGTTTTATGTCTTGAATGGGAGGGAAAGGAGAATATAAGAAATAAGAGCAGTGGATATCACAAAGAACCTTGTTTCTGGGGCACTCCCAACTTTGGTCCAAAGTACTTAACCAGGCCAAGCTGCAGCGCTGTGGGTACTCATGCTGTGAGTCCTGGAGCTCCTCCCCAAGCATCCAGGTAACCCGCAAGGTTTAACCCGAGCAGAACGCACTGTTGGTGCACATGCTGTTAGGAGGTGTTGTGAGGCAAAAATTAAGAATGAGAGGACTATCCTGGCCAACAAAGACAAGGCAGGAGGCATCACAATTCCTGACTTGAAATTATACTACAAAGCTACTGTGACAAAATCAACATGGTACTGGCAACAAAATAGACCTGAGCATCAGTGAAATAGATTAGAAGATGCATAGGCCTCTGTGAATACATTCAACCACCTGATCTTCAACAAAGGAGCCAAACAAGCTCACTGGAAGAAAGATAGCCTCTTTAACAAATGGTGCTAGAAAAACTGGCTTTCTACATGCCAAAAACTAAAACTTGACCCAGCTCTATCACCATGCACTAAGTAAAGTCAAAATGGATTAAAGATCTAAACATTAAAACAGAAACAATCTCCTGGAAGAGAAAGTAGGAGGAACTCTTGAAGACATAAGGATAGGCAAAGAGTTCATGAACAAACATGTATTCGCTCAGGAAACACTTGAAAGAATTAACAACTGGGATCAACTCTTATTGAGAAGTTTTTGCACATCAAAAGAAATAATCAACAAAGTAGAAAGACAACCCACAAATTTCAAAAATCTCTTAACTAATAAGCACTCAGACAAAGGTCTGCTCTCTAGAATTTATAAATTCATAGTGATATATGTGTAGCTATGTTTATAGCAGCACAATTTGTGTTAGCCAAATCTTGGAAACAACCAAGATGCCTGTCTCATGAGGAATGGTTGAAAAAGATGTGGTATTTTTATATAATAGATTATTACTCAGCTATAAAGAATGATAAACTTGAAGCATTCACATTTAAGTGATGCCACTCAAACATATCCTCATAAGTGAAGTAAACCAGAACTACATGTGCAAATATCATATAATCTCCCTAGCATAAGAAATCAAAAGAAGAAATACAAATAGAAAGGTATAACAACAACTAAAAGGAATTTAGACAGATAGTTAGGGTAAACTGAACTGCATATGTTGCAGGGTAATAATCAGCTTCTCTTCCAGATGGTTAACAACCTAAGTTTGCAGATCAAAAATTGGATAAATAGAAGGGCTGCAAGGTCAGCCAACATTTTGGCCCTAACCTTTCAAGGTCAGTGAAGACTCAGGACATAGGAGAACCTGTACTGAAACATGATGGAACTCAGTTGTGCCCCTAATTTTCTGATCAAGGAGATTATGGAGCCACAGAGGAAAGTGATCAATGATCAATAGTGTGCCTACGGAGAGTCACATGGGGAGAAAACTTTCAGCCTTTCACAGAGAGCAAACCGGTCAAGTAATGGCAGTGACTCATCCACATGGCTGACACTGACAAAGAATCTACAGAGTGAGGTACAGGGTTACAGGATAAACCCTAAGGAGACTTGACCGACCTCATCAGGTACAAAAGTTACATTTCTTGTTATATAGGTCTTGCTTTATCTCGGTCTTAACCATCCAGCAGAACAGTACAAAGATGAGGTATAATAAGCAAAGCTGTAAATTGCTCTAGTCAACAACTTCTTCAGATAACCCACTACTATTGTGGACTGCTGGACTGTGTTGGATTGTTTTGCTGAATTCAAGCACCTATAATAATTGAATGCCAGTAGAATACCCATCTCTGCAAGACTAAATAAAAGAGGAGATAAAAAGGAAGTACCATTTTGTATTTGTATATACAAACAGTTAGGATAAATATGCAGTACTTTCACATAATTCTATGAGAAGAAAGACTTGCACTAATAGTGTTAGGATATCCTGTCTAATAGTGTTTGGACAGGATATCCATAGTACAGGATAAACACTAGGAAGATAACAATGTAAAAGGTATTAATTACTGAAACTGTACCATAATTCAGCTTTAAAAAAATATAGGTATACAACTATATCCTCTTAATTTAATGAATAAAGGCATCTGCGCTAATGGTGTTTGTAAATAGAATTTCATGTCTGCACCTTGTACAGCAAATAACCACAAGAAAACAATATGCAATGCATTAATAATTGAATCTGTTCTAATTTGACTTGAAACTGTCTCATTGCTATTTGTTCTTCAATAAAATTATGGAAAAGAAAAAAAAAAAAAAAAGAATGAGTGGCTTTAGCTTAAACCAGATCTTGGTGATGGAGCAGCTACCCACGCCAGCAGAGGGCGTTGTCCGCAAAATGCAGCCTCGGGCATCTGCAAAATTCCCCAAATCCTGATTTCACCTGACTTTGACTCCTTTGTGAGCAGTTTTAAGCTTTTAAATTGTAGTTTAAGGAATAAGACATATAACAAAAAATTTACTATCTTAACCATTTTGCACCATGCCTTGCAGTAGCAGTAAGCCCCCACAGGCCTCCCGGAATCTCCTCGTGACACCAAAACTCCACCTCCTTGAAGCAGTTACCTTTTTTCTATCTCCTGCTTATTGACTTTAATTGAGGTATTGAAGAACAAAAGCCAGTGATTATGTAGATCAAAGGTTGGGTGAGTCTGATTAAATCCCAAGAACCAGGATATTACTCAGTCCTATCATTCTAAATTAAGTGGCCAATGGCTGTGTGAAGCCCTTAGTCCCTTAGGAGAGAAGGAGAAAGTACAGCTGCTGGAGAAAGTTGGTACACAGAAGTACACTTGGGAGGCTGAGGCAGGAGGATTGTTGGGAGTTCGAGACCAGCCTGAGCTACAAAGTGAGCTTAAAGCCAGCCTGAACTGCATAGTGAGACCCTGTCTCAAAAAGACAAAAAAAAAAAAAAAAAAAAAAAAGAAGTACAAATGAGCCTCCTGAGTGGCCCAGCCCTGGTGTACCAGGCCTGAGGTTCCACTGGAGGGTGCCAGCCATGGATGCTTATGCCACTAACAATATTGGATCAGAGATGCAAAGATTCAATTGAAATTCTGATTCTGCCATTTAATATCCTGCTAAGAATGCCTTTGACTTCTCTAAGCATGAGTCTACTACTATGGAAATAATAGTACCTTCCTGAAAGGATTATAAATGAGGATTTAGTGAATCCTCACTAAATCATAGCTACTATTAATAGTATTTTTATTACTATATAAATACTATATGCAAGGACAAGAAGAGAACAAAAGTGATGTATAAGTTCACAGGTCTGAGAAAGACAAGAAAGTAGACCTATGCTTCTGAAAAGTGAAAGAGAAATAGCCGAACGTTGTCAAAGTCCATCGGAGGCTACCTAGGTCAGCCTAAATGGACAATGAAAGGATGGTAAGCATACTTAAGGTAGAGCATCTTCTGCAAAGACGTGAGGGAGAGGGTATGCCGGGTATAGTCATGACCAGATCTGATGCTTTCTAAGTGCATGGTAAGCACCAAGCACTCTTGTAAGTACTTTACCTCCATACATGCACTTACTAGTCCTAGTAGACCCTTGCAGTGTGGTGGTC
Organism: Ctenomys sociabilis; assembly: GCA_004027165.1. Classification (NCBI taxonomy): domain Eukaryota; kingdom Metazoa; phylum Chordata; class Mammalia; order Rodentia; family Ctenomyidae; genus Ctenomys; species Ctenomys sociabilis. Next base: position 9,687 of record PVKA01042059.1, read on the forward strand.
AGCCCTGCCTACAGATGAGGGGACTGAGGACCGAAGTCACGTGTACAAGGCCACCCATCTAGCAAGTGAGACAAGCCAGAATTTGACTCCTGAAACTTTAACTTTTAGTGAACTGCCAGGCTTTATTTTCTTGAAAGTACCATTCTCTGAAGTAAGTTTGGAGAGCTCTTAAAATGACCCACTACAGAGTGGACATCGAGCCCTATCACAGCACCCAAAAAAGTGGCACCATGACCTGGAAGTCCTCTTGTCTGAGGAGCCCAGGATTGCCCAAAAGCCCCAGGACACCCAGAGATGAGATTGACCCCAAAGTATATAGCAGAAGTTCTTGACCATCAGAAAGGTCTCCTCTAACAAGCTCCCAACAGCAAGGCGTGTGCCATCAAGCACACAAACTGTGGAAACTAACTGCTAAATTGTATTTAATTTTCATTAGTTATAGCTTATTCTTTAAAGTTGTAGCAGCATGAAATATTTCTGTGAGATGCAAATATATGGTTTTGGTATGATTCCATTTCCCCTTAACCATATCACCTAAGACAAACTGTAATGAGTGAGCTGGAAGATGTCTTTTCTAATGTCTTATTAATGATTTTTTTACTAGGTCATGGGTTTAAATTAAGAACAGAACTAACTCCCTTGTTCAAAATATAATTCCATGGTCTGCTTCTAAACACTAGATGTGGTCCATCAAGATAGCTCAGTGGACTAAGCGCCTGCCTAGGCAAGCACAGGGACCAGGATTCAATCCTCAGTACCCAATGCTATGACTGAGTCTAGGCGTGGTGACACATGTCTGTTATCCCAGCTTGGGAGGCTGAAAGCAGGAAGAGCACTGTGAGCCGAGCTGAGTGGTGAAACCCTGTACCAGATACATTAAATACTAGATGCGGGCTGCACAGAGCATCTCCACAGGAGCAGAAGCTCCCATGATCCAGCCAGTTCTCAAGGTGAGGAGGCTCTTGCTTATCTAAAGGGCATAACTGTTTCCCACAGGCACTTGGCCAGTTCTTGGGGACCACAAACTCCCTGCCTCTGGTCACACACACTAAACACTGCTATTTTTTTCCCAACTGCTATTTCAGGGGCCTCCCTGGTAAGGGGACTGTGAGTCCCCTGCATCAACAGGACAGTTTGCACAGATCCTGCCAAGTCAGAGCCTTGAACTCCATGCAACAGGATTCCTCCACACTGCCCTTGATACTTCAGGGCTGAAGTTCTTCCAACCTGGTGGTGTAACTTTCTTCCAGTACTTCCTTTTTCTTCTGTGTAAATGTATATGTATGAAAGTTTATTAAACTTTGCTTTATTGATTTTACCTTGGTGTGAGAAGCTTTTGTTTGTGGAGCCAGCCCTCTAAATCAAGAAGCTGCAGCCACTTCTGTCCTCATTAAGCTGCACCAGTGCATCATGTTTTGGCTCTGTTTAAGTACACGTGCTACTGATGTGAGCTTGCTGCAACTAGATCTTAAATAGTACACTGTTAAAATTAATTTCACCTGTTTCTTTTTACGCTTTACCAATCCATGAAACTACTTCTATTGTCCACATTGTTTTTTCTAATTGCTCAGTGCAAATCTGAAAGAATTCTGAAGGTTACATTCAGAGAAAAATCAGGGAAGAGCCCAAAACAGAGGCCTTAGTTTCCCTCACACACTTCTCAGCACCAGGAGTCTAAATTTCTAAAATGTAAATTATTTGAGCTTGAATTAGAACAAGGAACAAACATTCACTCAATAATTTTAGCTCAAAAAGATAAACTCATGTGTTGCCATGAAATAATATTGAGGAATCTGACCAGAGCCCATGATAAACCTAAATTCTTTAACCTCCGCATCCTGTGCCCATATCCTCACTCAGAATTGGCAAGATGCTTCCGAAGATGCATTGATGTGGTGAAGTTCTGTGTTCAAAACAAGCTGTCAGAGCTCACCCTTCTGCAGCTAGAAGCAGAGCCAGCCCATGCTCACAGAGTCAACAAGGCAACACCAAGGCATAGGAGAGTACGACAGAGAGGAGGACAGGTGCAGGACCGGCAGACGGGCTTTGCACACACGTCCAGCACCACAGCCCATCCACTGTTGCCTACACACCCTACCCCACTCACACCCCATTAACTGACTAAACACAGACATGAACCTAGACCCCAGCTAAACCCTCGTTGACAGGATGGCACCAATCTCAAAACCATCCACTCTGATCACCAACATCCAGCCTGCATGTACTCTCCACATAGCACATAATAAGTGCAGAAAATGAGAAGTGAGCAAAACTCAATAACTACCTGCCTTCTGGGAGCTTAAGTTATAGCAGAAGAAAGGATATAAGATAAGAGTGCTGGGTAAGTCACTGCTTGATTCAGCACAACATGTGAAGAAAACCCCTGTGCGTGAAGAGGGCTCCTACAGGACCTCCCACCTTGACCAGGCCATGTTCTGACCTGAGTTGGAAGCCAGGGCCACTCAGTGGAGAAAAGTTGGATTCCAGCAGCAAGCTGCTGGGTTCAAAGGCCAGCTATGTGGCCCACTAGTGGTGTGATGTGGGGCATGTTGTTTAGCCATTTTATTCTTTATTTTTCTCACCTGAAAAATAGAGACAATAATATCAACCTCCACGGTAGTTGGCAAAGTTAGTGCAGGTCAACCCAGAAGACCAATGGGCCAGTGTATAAAATCCTTGGAAAACAATGAGCACTACTTACTGAGGGTTGTAATCACCTCTGGAGATTCCAGTGGATCACAAAAATCCCTCTGGGATTTGCAGCTGAACCCATTTTAAAGCTCTTCTTTATTCACACCTACAAAGTCCACTTACAAATGTCAGCTTCCTTCAAATTGCACTGGTCAGAAACAATGCCTCCCACAAATTGTCAGGCCAGAATAATAATAGGCAATTCACAGAAAAGGAAATCTGAGGGCCAAGAAACTAAGAAAATTATCCATCTACAGCATTTTCAATAAAATGTAAATTATGTTAAGCACAGTTGTTTGTGTGTCAATTAGCAAAATATCTGTTGCTATTCATGATAGATGATGCTTTTAGCTTAGGTTAGTCATGACAGTGACAATACCTGGAAGGAATCTGGGAAACAGATAATTATCATTTCTTTCCTGCAGTAAATTGAATCTCAGCTAGTGGGAGTACCAATGAGAGTCCAAGTTTCCAGAAAACAAGTTGATAAGATATAAGATGACTCAAAAGTATGAAGAATCATACCCCATAAATTTTATATTTAGATTCCTAAGAAAATAATCTAAAATATAGAGAAATATATATGCAGAATATTAGAAATAATCTCATTACTTAGTAACATGGAACTATTCAACAAATTGTTGTATAGTCACAGAAAGGCATTGAGGTATTTGTTAAAAATATTCAAATAAATTTACAAAGACTTTTAGTAATCACATGCGGAAATTTTATGTCACACAATTTTAAATTTTTTAAAAGTTGGATATAAAATTATACATCCGGGCTAATCTCAAATACATAAAACAATAGACAAAGGGAAATACACAAAAACATGGGGATTCATAGTGAGATGTTGAGCGGCAGACGAATTCCTGCCACATGAATGCTGCTCTGAATGTTCAAGCTTCTCAGAATGTACACAGAAGTCTAACTGGATTTACTGCTCCCAGAAGCCAATAGCAGCAAGCGCAGGTGTGGGACCAGAGATGCCGAAGACCACAACCAGACAGGAGGAGCTCAAGGTCCTCCTCAAGGCTGCAGTCAGGGTGCAGGGAGGCGAGACACTACGAGCACGTGACAATGCAGGAAAAGAGCTCTCCTCCGCCGTTGGCATCCCACTACGCCCCTTTCCTCACCCCACTTTTATTCCAGTAATTCTTCGCCCCAACTCCTAGGTGCAACCTAGGTGGCTGGGAAAGATGCTTATCAGGTGACCCCCAGAACTTTGTGCATAAATTAACATCATTCCATTTTCAGTTTAATAAAGAAAGCACCAGAAAATGGCAAAGCTTGTCTGTAGGCAAAAAATTTATGTCGGCCAATGACAGCAAAGCACCATGGGGACTTCCCAGTGAGAGGAACAGGATGATCTGCCACATTCTGAAGATGCTGAGGACCTAACTTCCCTAAATGCAAACACGTCCTGTGCCTTGAAACGGAGTCTAACCCCTCTACTTTCTTTCTCTGAGGCTAGCCAGGGGGTGTTAGGCCTCAGAATCTACCTGTCTCTAGGATCCTTGACCTAGTGTCTAAGAGGCTAGATGGGTCTCCGTTACCCAACTTGAAATGAACCTCATTAAAAATTAATGAATTGCATCTGTTTTCTTCCTTCCCCATCTCACTTCAGATCTGTTGTGAAAGCTTGACATGCTTTCACTTGCCTATAGCTATGTAAGCTGCAGAGTGATGGTGTGAGCCTTCTTGGGAGGTGCCCAGAGCAGAACCCCATGCAAATGCATTGAGTAAGTATACACAGGGTGTGGCACCCAGTAACACCAGAGCATACATTGTTTTCAGTAGCATGTACTACTTTCTGCAAAATTCACCACTTGCTAGCTAAAAAGTGTGCCCAAGAAAATGCAAAAGAATCAAAATGTTACTGTGCATATTATCAGAGAATGCAGTGAGGCTAGAAACCCATAGCAATAGAAACAATGGGCCACAGAAGAAATTAAGGAAGAAATAAGACAATTTCTAGAACTAAATGGCCGTGCTGGTACATGCACCTATGGAACATTCAGAACCTATGGAACACAAAGCAGCCCTACAAGGAGCAACATGACAGTGGGTGTCCACATCAGAAAGCTAGAACAGGCCCAAGTGAACAGCCTGATGATGCAACCAAAGCATTATAAAAACAAGAGCAATCCAAACCCAGAGCTTGTAAAAGTAAAAAGGCATAAAGATGAGTAGAAACAAATTAAATGGAGACTGAAAGTACAAATAATCAATGAGGCAAAGAACTGGTTGCTTGAAAAGCCCTTAGCCAACATTACCAAAGAAAGAAAAGTGACCCAAATTAATGTGATTAGAAATGAAAATGGTAGGGCCAGCCAAATAGCTCAGCAGATTAAAGCATCTATAAGTAAGCGCAGAGACCCGGGGTTCAATCCCTGGGCCTACTGTGCCAGCCCTGCCCATGGGGCGTGCTGAGATGGTGACTGAGACTGGGCGTGGTGGCATGTGCCTGTAATCCCAGCTCTTGGGAGGCTGTAAACAAGTGGATCACTATGAGTCCAATCTAGTAGTGAGATCCTGAACACCCTGTAGACTATTCCCTAAGATACACGAAAAAAAAAAAAGGAAGAAATAAAAAAGGTGAAATCTCAGTAGACATTGGCAAAAATGCAGAAAACTAAAGTAGCAACTATTTCACAAATATATCCCAAATGATTAGAGAATTCAGAAGAAATGGGGAGATTCTTAGATACATAAAAACAGCCAGAACTGAACCAAGAAGGCTTAAAAATCTTGAACCATCAAAAAACACAATGAAACTAAAGCATGTTCTTTAAAAACATTCTAATTAGGAAAAGCCCAGGACGTGACGGACACACAGCCAAATTTCACAAGAGCTTCCAGGACAGACAGCAACATCAGCACTCCTCAAACTTCCTAATGAAGTTGAGGGGAAAGAGAGATCCAAATTCATTCTCAGAAGCTAACATCCGTATCCCAAGACCAGACAAAGATAAAACCGAAAAATAGCACTTCGGGCCAATTTCTCTAATGAAGACACATGCAAAAATCCTAAATAAGATCTGGGCAAACGGAATGTAATCAACCCTCAGAAATGTCCTACGCAGCGCCCAGGCAGGCTTCATCACAGAGATGGGCAGGGTGTCTCAACAGGAGCACATCAAAAAATGTAATTCAACACAAAAACAGAAGAGTAAAAATCACGTGACCATCTCAACAAATACAGCAAAAAAAACTCTGAAACCAAAACATGCATTATCACCGCTCCTGTTCAACATAGTCCTCAAAACATTAATCAGAGCAGTCCTCAAAACATTAATCAGGCAAGAGAAATAAATTAAAATGATACATATAAGAAAGGACAAAAATCAAAATATAAATTATTTGTAGATGGCGTGATACTTTCCTACAAGACCCAAAAAGAGATTCCACCAAAGACTTCTAGGATTGGTAACCAAATTCATCAACCCAGTAGGATACAAAATAAACATAAAAATCAGTAGGATTCCAAAGAAATTATGAAAGCAGTGCCAGTCATAATAGTAAAAAAAAAAAAAAAAGCTTCAGGAAGTGATGCTGGGAAAATTGTATATCTGTATGCAGAAGATTGAGTCTAAACCCACATACCTCCTCACATACTACACTACAATCAAAATAGACTGAAGATCTAAATGTTAAAGTAGAGACCCTTATTCTGCTGGAAGATAAAATAGGTACAGCTCTTGAGGACCTAGTCATAAACAAGAACTTTCTGAACAGAACCCCAATGGCACAAGAAGTAATATGAGAAAAACTGAGATCCCATCAGATTAAATAGCTTCTGCACTGCAAAAACAAATCAATTGGGCTTGGGAAATAGCTCAGTGACATAAGCACCTGCCTTGCCAGCACAAGGTCCCAAGGTACCACTTTAATAAATAAGTACAGTCAAGCAACAGACTAAAGAGACAATCTACTGAATGAGGAAAAAAAAAAAAACTTTGCCAGCTATCCTATAAACAGACTAACCTCAAGAATATATAGAGAACTCAAAAAGCACACCTCTAAGTAAAAGAATCAGAAGGGCTGCAAGGTCAGCCAAAATTTTGGCCCTAGCTTTTCAAGGTCAGTGAGGTCCCGGACATAGGAGAACCTGTACTGTAACATCATGTGACTTTAGTTGCGCCCCAACTTTTCTGATCAACGAGATTATGGGGCCACAGAGAAAAGTGATCATGATATAAAGTGTGTCTAAAGAGGATCACATGGAGAGAAAACATTCTCTCAGGCTTTTACAGAGAGCAAATTGATCAAGCAGTGGCCATGACTCATCCACAAGACTGACACTGGCAAAGGATCTACAAAGTGCAGTACAGAGTTTCAGGCTAAATCCTAAGGGTATATCACTGACCTTATCAGGTACAAAAGTTACATTTCTTGTTATATAGGTCTCGCTTTATCTTGGTCTTAACCATCCAGCCAAAAAGTATAAAAACAAGGTATATAAAGTAAAACCATATTAATATACTGAGCTGTGAAAGGCTCAAGCCAACAACTTCTGCAGATAACCCACTACTATTGTGTACTGCTGTACTGTGTTGTATTGTTTTCCTGAATTCACAGACCTATAGTATTTAGATGCCAATGGAATACCCATCTCTGATAGGACTAAACAAAAAAAGGGGATACAAAGGAAGGACCATTTTGTATTTGTATATACAGAATAGTCAGGATAGATATACAGCTACTCTTGCTTAATTCAATGAATAGAAAGATTTGTACTAATAGTGTTTGGGCAGGATATCCTGTCTGCTTCTTGTATTATGAATAACCACCAAGAAGATAACAATGTATAATGTAATAATTATTGAAATTGTCCTATTAAAGAAATAAACTACAGTCCTTTAATTAGTCTAGGTTCTTACATACTCGGTACTTTATTTTCTTCTAATGTGGAATAAGATGCTATTTAATTTTGTTCTTCCATAGCTAATATTTTTATGTATATGCTTTAATCATTTTTTTTCTTTTGGATAATTTCATTTTTGTGTATATTGGTATGATTTTATTTAAATTTCTTGTGCAAAAGGTTCATTTTTCTTGAAAATGAGGTATTCTAAGTTGAACTAGATTCAGAAATTTTAAATCCTTTTTTGTTTGTTGTTTTTTGGGGGTTTTGTTTGTTTGTTTTGGCAGAACCAGGGATTGAATTCAGATCCTTTTCCTTGACAGGGTAAGTCTTTAAATATTTATTGCTTACTCCTTTCTACTTTGAGAATTCTAATTATATGAATATATAAAAAAAAAGAAAGGAGCAGTTAACA
>PVKA01042060.1:0-17625 GCA_004027165.1 Ctenomys sociabilis
ATGGACATCTTGGTTGTTTCCAAGATTTTGCTATCACACATTGTGCTGCTATAAACATAGGTATACATATATCTCTATGATACAGTGTATCCAAATCCTTTGGGAAAATTCCCAGTAGGGGGATAGCTGGCTTGAATGGGATTTCTAGTCCTATTCTTTTGAGGAGTCTCCATACTGACCTCCACAATGGTTGTACCCGCTGGTGTAGTGGTATCATGCAAGATTCCTGTTAGTTTTTTGTTATGTTTTGTTTGGTACAAGGGATTGAACTCAGGACCTTGTGTTTGCCAGGCAGGTACATAAGCTGTTTTCCTAGCTCAAGGGTTTTTAATCTTAAGTTGTGGTGTTTATTTGTCCTGGTTTCATAAATAAGTTTCTTACCACCAAAAACACTTAGGTCACCCCATGATTTTTCATGGATTTAATAATTTTCTCAAGCATATTAAGACATCAAGGTTATAAAGTTCACTTTCAAGGTCATAAAATTCCCTTGGCCCTTGGCTTCTTAGAGTTCGGTTTCACTAATTTATTTATGTACATTTCATCTTAATATTTCCTTATTATGGATTATCAATCCAACCATGCCTAAGGAATCTTGTATATTGACTTTGATAAGAGTAAAGTCAATAATCACAGTGACTATTGGTTGTCATGCAATTTCCTTCTGTCATTTATGAATTAAAATATGTTCTCCAATAAAGGAATTTAGAATTAGAATGAACTCTGTGAATTCCACCTGTGTGGTCTGGGTTTTGTCAAATGACTGACTATCATTCTTGAAATTTTAAGGGTTCTTATGGATTTGCTATTTCAATTACATTTTTAATGATACAAGCTATCATTAAAGCTTAATATAGCTTTAATGATAGCTTGACACAAGACCAAATATTGCATGACTTTATCCATGGAGGAAGAAAACAGTTCCTAAACTGATTGCCAAATACTCAACCCAAGATCAAGAACTGTGAAAAAAAAAAATCTGGGTAAATACCAACCACAGAGCTGAGTGTTATTCTGGAGATACAATTTTTTTCATGTGGAGGAATATATTCAGACTTTTGAATGATATTTTGTTTTTATAACGATGAAAACCTCCTAACATGTACATTTTTGCTTGAGCTTGTCCAGCTCATAGTGCATGACATCATTTTCCCCTTGTTCTGAGCACACAAACTTTATCTAATTTCACATATGTGACATAACACATCTACACTTCTCTGTGTTTGAAAAAACAATTCCCCACCAAATTTAAATTTTTTCAGTTAATATCTATTCACATTTCCCACTTAAGCTCAGCACATTTTTCTTCAAGGGATATAATTTTTTTTCAATTACCTGAGGTTCTATAGCAATTTATAGAGGGTACCAATGTGAATGTGTATCAAAAAAGGCTGCTTTCATTTCTAGGTTCCCTTCTTACATGCAAAGGTTTCATCTCCATTTTTTATTTTAATTATTTTATCCCTTCTCCCTCCAACCCTCACCCCCTTCACTAATGCTTCTCTACTTATTTGGTGTAGGTCTCTATAATTCCTATAATCCATCTGTGACTTTGCTCTTTTTTATACGTTGAATTTCTAATATAAATGAAGCCATGCAATATTTGATCTTGTGTGACAGTTAACATAGTATCAAGCCACATCCTTTCACTTATTAATGTCTTAAGTTTATCCTTCTTTCTGGCAGAGTAGTTTTACATAGTTTACATATAACAAAAATTCTTTATCTGTTCCTATGTGGGCGGGCATATAGACCATTTCCACAATTTTGGTAGTGTGAATCATGCTGCTGGAAGTATGGATAGGCATGGATCAATGTAATATTATGTCTTTTGCTCTTTCAGGAAGTTACCTAGGATAGCTGGGTCAAATAGAATTTCTAGGTTTAGTGTTTCAGGAAAATCTCTATTTTAATTTCTAATGTGGTTGTACTAGTTTACATTCCTATCTGCCATGTATAAAAGGATAGCCTTGAGAATTTTTTGAAGGGCTCATTGTATTTATAAATTTCTTTACATACTCCTTTCTATGAAAACATCTTATTTCCCCACAGGTTGTGGAAGATAGTTTGGCAGTCCAAATAATTTTGGCTTGAATGTTATCTCTATTAGGTCTTAAAACTTTATTTCAAGCTTTTCTGTAATATGTAATATCAATTCTGGGTGTGCCATGATGGCCCCTCCTTCAGGGCAGGATCAGACAGTGATTGAGACCGGGTGTAATGGCACACATCTGCAATCCCAGCACTTGGGAGGCTGAAAACAAGAGAATCACTATGAGTCTGATCCACTTGGTGAGGCTCTGTAGACTTTGTAGACCCTGTACTAAAACAAAACAAAAAAAAATAGTATCAAAGAACCCCTAACTATGACATACTTTAGAACAAATAATGCACCATCATTAGTCATAGAAAAGAAATCTAAAGCTGTAGCATAAAACTAAGTGAAACCAAATATTGACCCACGGTAAACATCTACTAAATACGATATTTTTGCCTCTACTAACACAAGAACAGCATTCAGCAGAAATAGCATATAGTTATCTATAGAATCATGAAGATCATTGATAATATCAGTAAAATAGAGGACATGGCCAACTGGAGCCTGAAAAATGTAATATTTGAAACATTTAGAGATAAAATATGAAAAGGTTATAATAAAATGAATTAAAGAATTCTATTAAGGAGTATATGGAAATTAAAATTAGCAAATAAAAGTAACACAAAAAATAAACAAGAAGAGTCTAAAAATGAAAAACAAAAATTAAATGGAAGAATAAAATCAAAAGACAGAAGAAGAAGGGGCCTGGGAGATGGCTCAGTGGAATAAGTGCTTCCCTAGCAAGTACAAGGGCCTGAGTTCAATCCCCGGTTCTGCCAAAAAAAAAAAAAAAAAAAAAAAAAAACCAGAAGAAGAAAATTTAAAAAAAAATATAAGAATAAACCTCCAATAAAGGAGAAAAACAGTCGTCAAAACTTTTCCCTCTTATTTCAAAAGGAAATTTCTACATGGGGCCTGCAGTTTTGAATCTCAGTAAGCCACAGTTCTATCCACTGAACTTTATAGCTTGTGGGTTTTTGAATTGACCCTCTTACTCCATAAGTCCCTCCAGCTCAATACCCCAGCCATGGCAAGTGTCAGCCGAGGCATGTTCCTGCTGACAGCAAAATTCAGTGCAATTGGACCAACAGTTTACTTTGGATGCAAACATTGGTGAATGGGTAGCAGCCTGCTGGATTCCAGGCCATCACCTTTAGATACAGCCACCTCTGAAAACCACACGCTTTCAAGCCTGGCTTACCATCATGAAGTGTAGCCCTGGATATTTCCTAGCTTGTACTTGAACATTTTAGGAGGGCTAGAAATCTCTCTGTTTTTGTCTGTCTCTCATGGCTACCCTTCACTTACTCACTATGGTAGAGTGACATTGAAAGTTCTAGAATGAATCTATCATGTGATTATTCCGTGGTTCAATCCCATACAATTAGCACTTTCCCCAAATGTTGGGAAATTAAAATCTCTCTGGAAATAAGCCATATATTGTGCTTGATTTCTTCTCTAACCCTATCTCTCTGTGAAGAGGTAACTCTTAAGGTAAAATGCTGTGCTATTTTTGCAATGTACAACATCCATGGGCCTTGCTTGGAGCTGGTGTCATTGGCCTATCCATTATTTCTCCCTCAGGAGCGTCTCCTACAGGGCTTACATTTGTTCCTAGAGTATTGACAATGTCTACAATCAGACTGTTTGGTTGATTGCTGCCTCTGGGCCTGTTTTAAGGGGAGGCTAAATAGAGAACTAGCTAAAAGTTGTTATTTTAGTTGTGAATACATCATCATGGTGTCAGTTTTGCTGGGGGGCTGTAGGTATGACTGCACCTCTATCATCTCACCTGTGGCTCCACTTTTTTCAATGTAACATTTCTTTTTCAAAAAGAGTACAAATGAGAATTGAAACAGAAAAAATTACCAGTGATACAGAATTTCACTCAAAGTAATATGAATTTCACAGTATTTGTTGTAATACATAGAGTTGTCTTCCAATCAATTATTCCATATTACCAGATATATGCATGTGAAATTTGAAGAAGAAAGAATAAAAGATTCTTGAATTCAGCAAAATAACCCAACATAGTCTAATAGTCCATAATAGTAGTGAGTTATTAGCACAACTGGCATTTGTCCAAAGTTGTTAACCTGTGGGGGGTATAGCTCAGTGGTAGAGCATTTGACTGCAAAGTTGTTAACTTGAACCTTTTATAGCAGATTTATAAATTTATTTTTACTTTTTGTACCTCATGGTTTTCTGCTGGATGGTTAATGAAAAGGTCCTTTAAAGACTTGTAGAAATACAGCGGTCTGACAGCAGTGGAACACCCATCTTTGATAAAACAAAACAAAGAAGGGGGTATGTATATATATACATAGGACCATTTTGTTGTGGAAAAAATATGTATGTATATACAAGATAATTAGGATAAATATACGGCTACTTTTTCTTAGTTCAATGAGAAGAAAAGTTTGTGCTAATATAGTTTACACAAGATATCATGGCTGCATCTTGTCCTATGAATAACTACTATGAAGACTACAATATGCAATGTATTAATTATTATAACTGTCTTACTAACCTGATTTGAAACTGTTTGGTGGATGTTTTATTTTTTTTCTCATTAAAATGAATTAAAAAAAATAAATTGTACCAATACACTTAATTGAAAAATTTTCAAGAAAATGAAAAATAGAAAGAGAAAAAGAAAGAATGTATAAGAAATTAAGAAGAGAAAAAGTATAAACAATTGTAAAAATGAGACCCAACTAATTAAACCATTAACTACTCCTTTCCATAAACTAGCAGACATGCACAGTACAGTTGTCCAATCCATCCTGCTTACATACATAGAGAAATTCATTTCCCCTACGCCCTCTCCTGTCCTTCTCCTCAACTAAGTAACTCTATCCTTTGGAATGTTCATTCCATTTTCCCAGCATCTATTGTCCCCTTTAGATTCTATTTTTCTTTTTGAGGTTCTCCCATTAAGGAGACAATATGGTTTGATTCTATATTTTTATATCATTGAAATTTCTCAAACTAACCTGACTTAAGTACTATAACTCTTTTTAATCTTTATTCTTTTAAGAATATTTTCCTCAAAACCTTGAATTCTATTTACAGTTATATGTTTAACTGGGGCTCTTTATGAATTTTATTATTCCAAAAGTTGTGTAAATCTAAATATTTTTGAGAAAATCAATCTCATATTTCTTTCAACCTTCTACATTTATTTTAGTAGAAAGCTAGCTGGGTGCTCTGGAATTCTACTTCTGCAGATAGATTTGACTTTTGTTTGGTGAATAAAGGACTGCTTGCCTTTCCTTGAATTGATTCTTGGGAAAATATCCTAAAAATTTATGAAAAATTTTAAAGAAAATGAAAAAGAAAGAGAAAAAGATAGAAATGTATAAGAAATTAAGAAGAGAAAAAGTATAAACAATTGTAAAAATGATACTCAACGAATTAAGAGACCACACTTTCATTTTTAATCCTAATCCTAGAAATCGCAACATATGCCTTGAAAATTAAATGATTGATAGCTCTAGATTTTTAAATATCATTATATTATTGGCTTCTTCTAGTACACATGCACACACAACACAGATACACACACACATAAACAGAGAGAGAGAGGGAGAAACAGAGACAGAGACAGAGACAGTGAGTTTTCTGTCTTAAACATGAATGATTTCTGTCACCTGATTTTTGTCTTATGCTTTATATTTTACTTGTGTCCAGCGATGCAAAAATGTGTTTAATGAGAATAGTTTTTTCAGCTCTCTGATTATCCATATGTATCTTGCATAAGGAATTAGCCTGCTCTCTCCCTTTCACTCTTGGTTCTTTGTAAAGTGTCAGCCTATGGCCTGGAAAAATTCAGCCTTTGTTGACAATCTAGCAGAAAAGATTCCCATGAGAATCTAACAGATGCTGAAATGAACATTTTGATTGAATATCTGCCATTCTTACATATTTCCTAGTGAAGTTTTAAGATTCTCCTAATGTCTTCATACTTGTACTTGCATAGACAGTGTTTTTTTCCAATTGTTTTATGCCTGCTTTTACAAGTATAATAGTGAAAACATTTGTCTTTGTATGCTTCTTAAGGAAGTCAAAGTTGCATCTCCTGACTCTTGCAACATATTAACATTCTATTGATTCATGCTAAAATATTTCAGTCACTTAACCTGGAAAGACTTACATTGAAAGGGAGATAATGAACCAAAGTCTAGATCTTCAGTAATTAAGAGAGATACACTAGAAACTTGATGTGTATGAACAATAAGTCACCAGGTGGATAATACAGCTGGAAACCATGACATCAAAGTAGCACCATAACAGCAATAAGCAGTGAGTTTCTGGAAACACAAATAGAATGAAGGAAGTTATCATAAGTCCTATGTCATCCCTGAAGTAAGACAGAGATGGAAAGGCAAAGAAAATCCACAATAACAAAAATGACATTTCAATGTTGAAGCATCTATTTGAAAGACATGGATATTTATTAAATGTTACAAGCTGACGTCTCAAATAGAAGTCTGAGAAATGCTGTAAAATATGCGTTTAATAAAATGTTTTGTAAAAATGTAGGATTGAGGAAAGAACATCAGATGAAGGGATTTTTTGATTAGTGTGATAACATTATACCAAAACCAATGAAAAATAACTTTGTGAAAGTGCCTGGCACAAAACTTGACCAAGGGGATTAATGAGGATAATCATTTGCTGAATTACAAAAGCAACCTACCCTACTCAATAATGCTCCTATGCATTATGCAGTTTTATAGAAGACCCAGTTCCAATGTTTGTCTCAATATAGCAGGTCATCAAATATTGAAGTGTGATAATGAGTCCTCTCTCAACTGAAGGAAATTAAACCTTAATATTTCCATTCTTTCTAGGGAATAATGACAGTAGACTTGCACTTCCATGGTGTCTGTGAGCAGGCAGATGCATGATTTTCTGAAAAAAAAAAATAAGTTGCACACTGGAGTCCTATGGTATGAATTTCTCCAAAATTTCTGTGGTTAGAAACATCACTTGATAATAGTAGGTGAAAGTAGAGCAATTGGGAAGTAAATGAGGCTAAATGAGGAAGTCAGCTCTGCTTGATGACATTACAAAGCAGGAAGAGAGACTCAATGTAGCATGTAGATTTGCTGTCTCATTGTGTGATGACCTCAACCACTTCTGAATGTGGGAAAGTGGTCCCAACCATATGCTGCGCACCTGCAGACATTATAGCCTTAGACTTGTCAGACTCCAGAACTTCAAGCCACGGCAGCCTTCAGTCCTCATAAATTACCTTACCTCAGGCATTTTGTTATGTCAACATGACTGACACTGAGTTAAGCTACTTCATTTCGATATATAACATCAAAGGAGACAGTAGCATTCACTTTTGTACTGCTATCCTAGCCATGAAAAGTTATGAGGTTTTCTTCAATGAAACTTTATTTAATGATGTTGTCCTTAAACCACTCACATTTTTTCCTTTACCTACAAGAAGTTAAAACCAGTACAAGGGCTTGAGTTCTATCTCTGGTTCTGCAAAAAAAATAAAGAAAGTTAAAAACATCAGGAGTCAGTTCGGTCAAGCAAATGTTGTTGAACTTATCCTATTTTCACTAAATCAACTTCACCCATTTTCTTTGTTAAGAAGTAGTTAACTCTTCATATTTTTCAAAAGGAAATTGTGTCACATATTTACTTGACTTTGTCCTTTTAATTCTCTTGTAAATATTTTTATTATACAAACCTTTGTCTACATGACCTTCCTGTCTATTCTGCATTTAATATTTCTAGCAAAATGGATTATTATAATTTCTATATAAAGCAAAGAATTGCATGCATCATTTTCCAACTATTAATATTTCAAAATCTGTGCTTTAACTCTGTTTGATGAATTTTTGAGTCTTTGTGCCTTAATACATACTGCCATTTATTAATTAAGATATTCAGACCTGATTTCTACTAGTTTAAAATAAATGATATTTTTTGATCAGGAATCAATCTCATGTCTCTTAACTTGCCAGCCATGCACTGTGCTATTGAACTGTATCCACAACCAAAATATACTTTTTTAAAAATTTTATTAAAATACAAATGTCAGACAGTTTCGAGACACCTTAACCATACACATTCGATGAACTAATACATTGCAAACTATTTTCATAACGTTTTGGCATTGTACAAGGTGCATACGTGATATTATGTGGTGTCGAGTTCAAGCACCTAAGTTAGTTGAATGTCAATGGAGTGCCCACTTTTGACAGGTGTAGACAAAGTAAGGGTTGTAGAAAGAAAAAATCATCATGTGTGTGTATAGACAGTACAGTTGGGATAGATAACGCTGTGCTTCTACATAATTCTATGAGAGGCAAGATCTGCACTAATGGTCTTTGGACAGGATATTATGTCGGCTTTTAGTACTATGGTCATCCCCTAGGTAAATAATTATTGAATTTTTGATATAATTCAGGTATAAAAATTAAGATAAGTAAGCAACTACACTCTTAATTCACTGATAAGAGATATCTGCAAATATACTTTTAAATAGGCAAAATTCATAACTTAATTGAAAGTTTATCACTGTTAACTAGTGATTTTCCATCTGTTCTTTTTTCTATTTCCTTTAACTACCATTTCTGTTTTTCAGTTTCTCTAAATTTAAATTTTCTACATGCCAGGTATAAGCTGAACCACACAGAATTTATCTTTCCATAATTGAATTTTATTGATCAAAATATGTTTGGAATTTGTCTTGTCTCATCTCCCTGTATTTCTTTTTCTTTTGTCTTTCTTTCTCTCTCTGTTTTTTTTCAGTTCCAGGGATCGAAATTCAGACCCTGCACTTACACCAGGCATGTGCTCATTCTACTGAGCTATCTTCCAATCCCTTTGCTGTATTTTTTCCTTTTAGAGTGTACTACCATGGAATTATATGTTGTGATAAATAACTTCCTGTGTCATCATTCCCAAAGAAGGAGAGGGCCAGATAGATGATGCAATATTATTTTGGGGTACTTTCTGGAAGAGAATCATGCGAACAGATAGACTAAATAAAGAAAAAAAACCTCAACTATAGAGGTGAGCAATATCAAGGTTCTTCCCAGAAGAAAAACACAGAAGAAGTGAAAAATTGCCACCTGTTTGAACAAGATTACATTTTTTTTTCCATTGGACATCTGTATTCCTTGTTTCCAGGCCTAACACTTACTCTATGATGCATACTGTCTATTGCCCTGGTTCTCAGATTTGGATTGATACATATATATATATACATATATATATATATATATATATATATATATATATATATATATGTATATATATATATGTATGTATACCCAACTTTCTTGATTCATTCAGCCAGCCTGCAGATGGCAGATGACATATTTGGGACATCTAATCCTCAAAATCATGTAGATCAATTCCACTTTTGCCCATACATGTGCATGGATGTGTACACACACACACCCATATAGATACACCTCGTCTGTTTCTATTTCTCTTTTGAATCTAGACAAATACTATGTATTGAGAGACTTAGTTTATCCATATCTACATTGACAGACATTTAGACTGTTTCCACATCCTACACTTATTAAGAGTGCTACAAAAGTTATTGGTATTCTCTTTCATTTTCAATTTGTGCTCCTAATTATTTTGGATAAATACCAGTTGAGAAATTGCTCAACCATACATTGTTCTATTTTTAACTGTTTTGTGAAGTTCTATCCTGTCCCACAGAGGCTGGGACATTTTTACTCCTTTCCTTATCAGTACTTCCTTAATACCAATTGAGGTGTTTGCTGTTGTGACCACAGCCCTCCTACCAATATCAGTGGATTACTAAGGCTTTAATAATCTCTTTAGTTAATCACATTGAGCATCTTTTCATACACATTTGAAAACATAGTAATTTATATATCTCCTTTGACGAAATAATCTAAACTTCATCCCACTTTAAAAATCAGAGATGATGGTGGTGTTGGTGATAATGAATTATTTGAGTTATCCATTTTGGAAATTAATCTTTAGCCTGATACACAGTTTCCAAGGGTTTTCCTTCCGTATAGGTTGCCTTGCTATCCTGTTTGTACCTTGTCTTTGATACGCAGAAAATTTTCTTTGATCAAACAAAGGAAAAATACATAAATGATGAAAAAATCCCATACTCAAGAAGTGTAAGACTTAGTGTTTCTACAATGCCACACTACCCAAAGTGATCTAGTTTCAGTTTACCAATACCTATCTAAACTCCATGGCACTTTTTAAATGACAGCTCTTGCTTTTTATTAGAAAGAAGTAATCTGAGAAGTACTATGACTGATTACTATAAATTACTGATTAGTCAATAATTAGCAGACACAATTCATATTAATCATTTTATTTTATTTTAATTTTTGCAGTACTGGGGATTGAACTCAGGAACTTGCCGTTGCCAGACAAGTACTTATTTTACTGAGTTCTCTCCCCAGCCCTATATTGATCATTTTAATGCTTTATTCTTTTGTTCAGGAATAGCAATTGGGAGATATTAGTCAATAGGTGGACAGACTAAGTTATATAAGAGGAATGCTAGAAATTTAGTACAACTATGTTATTGTTAACAATAACAATGAAATTAAAATGTGGTAGGGAGGTAGATAACCAATGTTCATGCCATAGCTTCAGAGAAAAAAACAGAGAAGAAAAATGATAATGTTGATAATGGTAGTAGGGGTAGTAGATGTGCACATGCATGGGCAGAGGAATTGGGGAATTGCTCTACCTTTATTTTTGTTTTTCTGTGAGACTAAATCTTCTTCAAAATGAGCTTACTTACATTTTCAGCACAAAAATCTCATTATTACAATGATCTTATAAAACCTATGACTTTAAATTTATCATCATACTACAATAACACTTGGCATTTGTTTATCCATGTCATAGCTTTGCAGAGTTCAACTGAAAACATTAACTTAGAGAAAAAATTATTAAAATTTCAAGAAAAAATTAAGTGGCATTATATCGAGAACAAAGATCTTGCAAAACTAGTACCGTATGTGACTGTCATCCGCGTCTGTTCTGATCAATGTAACTTTAGTTCAGGTTGCACCTGTATGCTTAAATGTTTTAAATAGTATAAATTATTCAAGTATATGATAAGTCATTATAATGTGTGTGGAAAGACTGCTGTTGCATAGAAAATCAAAGGCTCTCGGAGGTGAAGATCAATCTTAGTTAAATACAGTGTAATAAAAGTCAAACAACTCCATTGTTCTGTTTTGTGTCCAATACAAAAATGTATTCCATGCACTGAAACGTGGAAAAATAAATTACACTTTGCATTTATAGGAACATTTATACATGGAAAGGCAAATTAAATGAGTGATCCCATTGATGTCTGAATTTCCCACTAGATTCAGTTGAAGCTGCTCTCCTGGCTTCCGTCAGGCATTGTTCCTTGAGCACGTTCATTGCATTTCTGGTCAAGTTCATTCCCTTACCTCGCTTCTTCTCAAATATAATTATTGTTTTGCTTAATTGGTCTTCCTAAGTCATTGCTATTACCATATATTTTTTGATTCAAAAATTTGTTTCTCTGATATCTAAAATCTATACAAATGTATACCAAAATCTTCTACAATCATACGTTATATTTTAAGTACCAACCAAATAGGATGATATAGTTCTCTTTAAAGAAATATTTTCTTGTGAATGAATATATTTCTTTAATGAATGAGAGATCCCTTTTAGAAATCTATATTAAATAATTCTACAAATGTGATTTCTTCAAAGATACTTTGTTATATCTTCAGATTCCCTGCATGGTATTTGTTTTCTATGTAATGAAGTATTATTACTGAGAATTTCACATGTTTATATACATGAACTATTCTGTCATGAACCCAACAGATTCCATAACTAGACTGGGACATTTATCTTATCATACACCTGAAACTATAAAGAAAAGGAGAGAACTGTGAATAAAAATTTCTCAAAATCTTTGGGATCAGCTTCCTGCCTTCTAGTAACTTACCTTACTATTTTTCTGTTTGTAATACAATCTCCGTTTGCTTGAGGTAATGTGCATGTTCATGTGAGATTCAACCGCAAACTAGTGAACATGTTATATGAAGTCCATAACAATCAATTTTTTTCCTACCAATGGGAAGTAAACAAACAGCACATAACACACCTAAAGAAGAATTTAAAAAATTGTATAGTATAAAGTAATTTAATAAACTTAATTTTTTTTTTTGTATTTTTGAGAAGGGTCTACAGGATATTCAGGGTTTCACTACTAGATTAGACTTGTAGTGATCTGCCTGTTCATAGCCTCCCAAGAGCTGGGGTTACAGGAGTACACCACCACACCCAGTCTCAATTGCTGCACCACAGGCCCGGGGATGGAACCCCAGCTCCTGAACCTGCTTGCAGGCACTTTAATCAGCTGAGCTATTAGTCCAGCCCACTAAACTTACTTTTAATGAGCAAAAAATGTTTAAAATTGTTGCAAGTAGAAAAAGTAATAATTAATTAGTCTTAAACAATTTTATTATTTTTCTGACCTTTAAAGCCCCCACATAAATCATATCATTCAATTTTCATTATTTCTTAAAGAAAATGTTGCTATTCTAATTCTACAAATAAACAAACTAAGGTTCAAATGAATGCATAATTTATACAAAAGCACATGATCAGTAGTTTACACCTGGAACTGAATTTCATTTTCTTCTGCCTATCAAGTATAGCTTTCCTTAATGAAGTTCAAATAAGCAATGACTAAGCTTCAAGTTCCCATGAGAATGGTGTGAGGATTTCAAGCCATCCTCTTCTGCAGTGTTTTCCTGCCGTCAGTGAGAAAAACATAATTTTTATGCATTTTTACAGTACGATGTCAATTGATACTTAACTTACAAGAAAGTTCACTACTTGAGATGAGAGTCATAAATCATTCTTTGTTCCACCTAAGTTTTCAGATTTCGCTGTAGAAAATCATGGCTCCTCTTTATCTTCCCTCTAGATACCTTCTCTTGCATACTCTGTTCTGCTTTCTGTCTGGAATCCTGACTTTCTTAGCTGATGTACCCTGATTCCATGTCCTTTGCAATCTTACTGCATTCTTCCATTGGGAAATATTGCAAGAAAGGTAGAAAAGAGAAGTTCAAGCTGAATCCTGCACAGTTAATTGTCTCCACTAGCTCTGTACTTTAACCTTAACTAGTAGTCTTGCTCCATTGAGAAATATCACTGAGAAATAGGATAATATAAGAAGAGTATGGGCTCTACAATAAGGTCTTCTTGAGTGACATTTCCAGCATTGTTCCAATTACACAGTGTGTAACTGTAGGAAAGTTACTTGACGTTTGCTTCAGTTCTTGGCATCTGTATGATGTAGATTAAAATACATCACTAATAAAAAAAAAACAAACATAAAATGTAGACCCATAGAAAGAAGGACACAGCCATTTGAAGCTGGAAAAAACTTAAATGTAAGAATTAAAAGCTAAGACACTCTAATATTTTAGATTTCTACATGTTTCAAATTATTTAAGAGCAGAAAAGTATTGAGCAGAAAGCTCCATGTAGTTTTGTAAATTACACACCATGACATACAAGTAGTTAAAGTAAATAAGGCTAACAGAAGCAGAAAACTATCAGTGATCTTGGATAATAGGAAAATGATGTGCATCAAGATATAAAGACAGCAATGACTTAAAATAACATGAGAATGAGTGAATTATAACATTATTTTATTCAACATACCACATATTAAAAGAAAATGCCTAAAATGAGAAGAAAAAAAAAAAAAAAAACAGTGGAGGAAAAAAACAACACAGGCCTATAAAAAAATCTGTAACCTTTCAAAATCTTAAAACATATAACCAATAAACCAACAAGTGTACGAATGGCTAAAGGTGATAAATCTAATGAGAAACAGGAATTATGAAAAATGGCAGAATATAGGACAATGCCATTATAAATGGCCAGATTTCTCACAAGAAACACTAAATATAACACATTTTGAAACTGCTTTTAAAGTGATAAAAGACTAGCAGGTTAGATAGTTCAGTAGGTCCAGGCACCTGCTTAGGGTTCTATCTCCGGGGTGCCTGGGTGTCCTGCTGTCCCTGCCCCTGGGGTATGCTGAGGTGGTGATTGAGGCTGGGTGTGGTGGTGAATGCCTGTAATCCCAGTGCTTAGGAGACTGAGAACAGAAGGATTACTACAAGTCTAGTCTGTGTATTGAGGCCCTGTAGACTGTGTACTAAATACTTTAAAAAAATAAAGTGATAAAAGAAAAAGAAATGGACACCCTATCACTGTCTTTGAAAAAATAATCTTTCTAACATGAAGTCAAAATACAAACCCTTCAAATAATAAGTGATGTTACACTAGTGCATTGCAGATGTACACAACAAGAAAGATAGATTATTTCAGAAAAATTGAAATTGTATGAGCTGGGATAATAATCAAAATGAAGAAAGAAGAGCACCCAAAATGGTAAGTACACAGTATACACATAGTTTTTATTATTGAATGTTCTAATAAACAATTTGACATTATACAAAATTTAAATCTATGTTTTAATACAAGAAAAAGTATGACAATATTAAATAAAATAGGAGTTCAGGAAAGAGAAGGTGCATTCCAGGCAGCAAGATTATAATATGTAAGTATTGATGTATGAATAAATTTATAAAACAGAAATGAAATTCTAAGTAGACTTATAATACTTAAATGACTTATTTTTCTTAAACATACAAATGTAGTTCTGATTAGAAACTGTAAACTTTTTAATCAGTGTTTCGGGTCAAATAGCCATATGTCAAATAAAATAAAAATAATACTGAAATAATCTCAACTCTTACCACATGTTATTTGAAACTATCATCTCTTTATATTATAATTAAATGTCAAATAGAAAGCTGCTGCAACATGTAGAATGAAATACAGGTTAAATCATTATCTTATGCTAGAGATTTCTTAAGATGTGTCAAAAATTCAGCTTATGAAAGAAAAAAGTTTCAAATTGGATTTCAACAAAACCAAAACTTCTATTCTTCAAAAGACATTATTAAGGAAATAAAATGTCAAGCTATGAAATTGTAGAAAATATTTGCAAGGAATATATTTCATAATGAGCTAGCATCTAAGCTATTTAAGGGAACTTTCAAAACTAAATCAGAGAACAAGAAATTTGGCAGCGATTTAGAAGAGATTCTTAAGGGAAGAAGACATTCCTGCATGACAAGTATTTGGTAAAATAATGCCATTATGCATAAAGGAAATACAAGTTAAAACTTTATTAGTTCACACAAATTAAAACCTTTTAAAGTAAAAATAGTACAACCAATACTTAGTATTGACCAAAAAACAAAACAAAGAAAAAACCTGTTCCATGAATTTCAAAAGAAAATGTGAAATAACCACTTTGAAAAGCAATTTGGAAGCTTATTACAAAGTTAAATACCTTACACTAACAATGTAAAATATATACATTTCAGTCTCATATGTTATAGTCCAAACCTCAATGCAAATGAACTAGCCACCACGAAATGAGAACACACTGGGATTTCTTCATTACAGTAGAATAGTTCCCAGCATTTGATAAAAATAACTAGGCTACATGAAAGACATCAGCAAAAACAGAATATATTCGTCTCAGTTACTCTTCTGTCATTGCTTGGACAAATACCTGATGCTCAAAATGAAGGAAAGGTTTATTGAGCTCATAGTTCGTGAAGGTTTCAGTCCATACTTAGCTGGGCTCAAGGCAGAGCGGCACAGGGCAGAGGGCAGCTGTTCGTGGTGGCAACAAGAGCGGAGAGCAAAGGGAGGAGTAGCTGCAACAGTGGCAAGAGAGTAAGGCTGTCTCTCTATCCCTCCTATGTTATATCTATGCTCTCTACCTGGGCTGCATGGAGCACTCATACCCATAAGCCCAGCAGTACTCAGACCCATAAACCCAGCCTTGGATCATGAATTAATAACAGACTGAAGAACTTGGCCTCAACAACTGCATGAGGCTTGGGGAGGGACAAATACACATAAACCATAACAATATCATTCATGATGCATTAAATGGTTCAAGTGCAAACCAATCCACCAGTTTAGAATTCAGATCAGTAATTTTCTAGAGGCAAATATAGAGGGAAGCATGAGGAAATGGCAAGGTACAAAAAAAATCTCTAGGAAATATCAATGTTAAAAAAAAGATAACTTCACCTTAAAGGCAATAAGAAAACGGTTTCTTCTGAGCCAAATATAAATAGCACTGTGCTGGGAAAACAGATCCAAGCTACCTTGCATGGTATGTTTTCCTCTGGAAAAGATCCATGAGCTTCTGTAATCATGGTTTAAAGAAAGTCATACATCAGTACTTTTACCAAAAAGATTTGTGTTTCTTAGGAAACTGGGCAGTAAGTTGGGCACATGTCTTCTCTATGCATCAGATGATTCCTCAAGAGAGCTTTGGAACTGCTGCAGAATCTACTAAATTCAGCAATGTGTTCTGTGAAGATCATTTAATAACTACAAGAATGGGAGGTCAGATAAGAAATTAAGGCAGTTGGCTATCAGTGGACTTAGAACAGTTCAAGATTTTGAGTCTCTGGAAACATTTTATCTCTCCACAATCATAATATTCTAGTTTATGTGATCAAGTGATTTGCTTTAATCTGGGCCCTTCTAAAACGAAATGTCCAGATATCTTCATGGTACTGATTGTTGTATTCTCATAGATTTACATACACAGAAAGTAGTTGCTTATTTTAAATGCGTAAATTATAACTTAATAAATAATAAATGTAAATAAGACCAGGTTTTCTTTTGCAATGATTAGTTCCCTTTCAAGAAATGAAAATAAGATGCTAAATCTGAAAGCCTTAAATAACTTTGATATTCAACATCCTTCTTATTTTTTCCTTTTCATTTCTCTTACAACAGAAACTACTGGATTTAAAATTGAGAATTCATATTACATCAGTTTTCTGTAGGACATTTCTGCTCTCCTTCTGATGGTTCTGTGGAAAACAAATGAAAGCAACATATTCAAGGTCTCCAGGTTCAAGCTTTACTTTGGACCTGAATCTGGGCCAAAAATTATACCTAAATAAAATTCTGGCTTAGTCAAGGCAGAGGACTATGTCAGTGTACATTTTTTTTCATTCAAATCTCATTAGCATTGTGTCGGGAGCCATTCCAAGATGGCGACCGCTCCTCGCTCCCGCTTACATCCGGCTTCTGGTTCTTGTTGCCGTGCCTGGGCTCCTCCTATCCAGGGAAAAGCCCGCCGTTTTTATGATCCTACCAATGACATCTGAACACGTGTATGATTGTGATTGGTCTGTAAAATCTATATAGTCTGCTATACCAGGAGATCCGTTGTTGCTTGCACGTTGGACGCCGCTGCTAGCGGACGCATGTAGAGGCTTGCATCCCGATCCATAAAGGCTTGTTGAACCCGCTTCAGAGTGTCTAAGTGTCTTCTTCCGCGGGACGGGAGCAGCGCCGGACACTACTTGGTGGCCCGTACGGGGAACTTCTTGCTGAGCCAGGATCGCGTTGGGAATTTGGTA
>PVKA01042061.1:0-17657 GCA_004027165.1 Ctenomys sociabilis
CACACACACACACACACACACACACACACAAAACTCAAAATAAACCAAACTGGCAACTAATTAAATCAATTCAGAAAATGGAATATCCTACAACTGTCAGAAAAGAATGAGAAAAATCAGGACCAGGGAGATGGCTCAGTGGAATAAGTGCTTCCCTGGCAAGTGCAACAGCCTGAGTTCAGTCCCTGGTTCTGAAAAGAAAAAAAAAGAATGAGCAAAGTCTGAAGCTGTATACAGAAACACAACTAGAACACATGAGAAAAGCAAGATATAAGAAAGCAGGTATAAGCAGTGAGAGAAATTACCTCTCAGTTAAAAAAAGAACAGGACAACATTAAACAAAATATTTTGAAAGGACACAGAAATTGATTCTAAAAACAGCTGAGGAGTAAAGTTAGGGGAATTGGAAGGAAAGTGGAAACTCTGTCGACTCCTCAGAGTTGTACAGGGTTGGGCATAACTGCAACCATGGAGATGGGCACCCTGGGGCTCACAGGACAAGCAGTCACCACACACACACCAGGTGACTCCACAGGACAAACAGTGATGTGGGGGGAGGGGAGGTTGCATAGGTGTGAACAACCTGAAATATGCCTACCAGAAAAACCAAGGTCATGCAAAGCTCCCCAACTCAAAGGCATGTCCATCTGATATTTTTATCATCTGAAATAAAAGCAAAATCCCTTGGGAGAAAAAAAGACTTGCAAACTACTTGAAACCAGTTTGGCAGATTCAGTCACAGGATTTGAAATAACACAATCTGTAGGTAGGACATCAGGGGGATAAAAGGCTGCTCTCACTCTCGAGGGATGACACAACTTAATACCATCTAGGGGAGAGAACCCACTTAGCTGCCACAACTGCTATCAAAATAAGTTCCAAATGGACCTACAATTTAGCTGTGAAAAAGATCAGTGCAAGCCTGCATAGCTATGGAGATTTAGAACTTAATCACATCTTCTTTCCCATGGTATTAAGGGTAGGCTCACAGAACCACCCAGGAAAAACAGCTGAATGTGTGAACTGGGAATTGATTCCCGGCCCCTAAAGGGGCTGCTGAGCTCTGCCACCGAGTCAGGCCTGTGAACAGCATTGCTGCTATGCCAGGGCACAAACACAGCCTACACAGCAGAAGCAAGGCCTTTCCACAGGAGGTCAGTGCAAGGCCTCGGGAGAGATCGTCAGAAAGGCTTTCCCTCAGCGATATAGTTGGCAAGGAGCATGGCACTGCTCCTGGGAGAGACCCACCTGGCCAGGTCCATGCAGCTGTCCATGAGGCTGGTGGAGGAGTTGAAGTACTCCTTGCTGGCAGTCAAGACCAAGTACACACTCTTCTCATAGCCCAGCTGGTGCTGGGGCCTCCCCTTCTGGGCTGCGCTGGCCACAGGGTCTGCCGAAGTGGCCCGACAGTGCATCAGCTGCCCAGCCAGCTGGATGTTCTCCAGGCGACTGGAGCAGAGCAGGCTCTCAGTAAATATCTGGAGAGAGGAAACCAGAATGAGGGGGAGGAAGAAGCCTTGGATGTCAGCAGAATGAGGGCCCTGAAATGCACCCACCAAGAGGCAGGGGCTCCTGCCACTGCTCACTTTGTACTGTGTACCTTTCACCTTAATAATAAAGTCAGTGTAGGAAAGTGAGAGAATAATCGCACTGGATAAACTACAGCACATTATTTAAGTTTTAATGAATACTTGAGTCAAGTATCTGCAATTCACATTCAGCGAACACTGGGTCTGTTGCACACACTGTCCCACCTTCCGCAGGAGGGACCAATCTGCCAAAACTCTAAGCACTCAGTTCTTTAAAAATCCTTCAGTCTGATCCATACAGTTTATAAGTGTGTAAAAGCATTTGAATTCAATCTTATAAACCAAACAGCTAAGCGACAGGTATTACATGTACTTCTAGTCACTAAAGCTGTAACATCCCTTCTAATACTCAGTGTTTCCCCAATCTGCTTGCTGAAAATTATTCCAGTAAAACAAGGGACACAGAAGTAAGATACTGATGAAAATAGCACATTCTACTTGGCATGAAACAGGATCCACTAACAAAATTACAGGGGTGAGGGAGAATTAGAGACTGAACCAGGGCTTCACTACAAACTGTCCTCTCAGCCCTTTTTATGTTGAGACCAGGTCTTGCCAAGTCACCCACACTGGGCTCAAATTTTCATTTCTCCCCTATAAATCCTCCTAGCACTGGGTTTACAGGCCTGTGCTACCACACCCCATGTAAAATTAATTCTTCAATTGACAATATTTATGTACATACACTCAAAAAAATATTAAACAATCTTAGCCTCTCAAGCCAACACTACTAGTATTATCAATAATTAGTACAAAAATTTCCCAAGAATGCTTTCCCTGTTAGTCCACATGCCAACAAGGATAGCATAGAAAGAGAAGAAATGAAAAATGAAATAGGGAAAAGCAAGTTTTCTTTTAATTAAGAGGACCATCCAATTCTCACAGGACTCGTTTATCATCACTGCTTTAGGATTTCTAGACAAGTCTGCACTGGGCTACCTGGTAAGCAATCATACCGTATTTAAGAGGCCTGCTGTGAAGCAGACATAACAGAAAGCAAATTACCAAGGCACAACCTGCATCACAAGAGAAGAAGGTGGCACAAGAGCAGCCTACGCCACGGCCCCTTCACCTAACTCTTCTTACTCAAGTGAGCCACGAGGACCAAGACCGGCGCTGAGAAACAACCTGCAGCATGACCCGAACACGCGCCTGCCAACATGAACAATGCAGACTCTGCCGCACGAGACACATCGAACAGTTTTAGTTATGACCCTGAGCTTATAATTTATTTTCCAAGGTCACAAAGCCAAAAGGTAGTAAGATAATATAACAGTTTAAAAGACAAAATAAGCTACAAAGAACTCTATATCTGCTGAATCTATACCACAGTCTCCCACAATCTTTGCAAACTATCTGGCTTTCAAGTGTATTCTTCAACAACAAAGACTTTAGGATCACTGATTTAGGATGGACAGACATCAATAACACACCTACCCTAAAAATAGGGTACTAAAATAATTTTTATGCAATGTGTCCAATGATTTAGAAAAAACACAAGAGGCAGTTCAAGTGTAATATACATAATGCCAATTTTTTTTATCACAATCAAGATTATAGTCAGATTCAAGAAAGTATCAAAATAATGCAATTCCAGTGTTAAAAAAAAAAAAAGACTTCGGCCGGGCGTGGTGGCGCATGCCTGTAATCCCAGCACTCGGGAGGCTGAGGCAGGAGGATTGTTGTGAGTTCGAGACCAGCCTGAGCTACAAAGTGAGCTCGAGGCCAGCCTGAACTGCATAGTGAGACCCTGTCTCAAAAAAAAGACAAAAAAAAAAAAAGACTTCCATGCATGATAGACAACTAAGGGTAAAATTACTGGTAGATGGACGTGGTCTGAGACTAATCCTCACTATGAACAATATAATTATTCAAGCATTTAAAAGCCTGCTATTCAAATATAAGCCTTTCATGTCTCAATAGCCTCTACTATTGTTCTTTTATTGAAGTCACCTATAATTTTAAAACTAAACAATTAAACAAAATAGAGAACTACCTTCACAACAATAAGATTTTGTGCCTGGCTTCTTTAACAAGAAAATTCAAATAGTAAATCTCCTTTAGATTGTATTCATTAAAATGAGTTAGCCAAATCATTTCCCTGGAGAAACCATAAGTAATTTATACACGTGCCTTATAAAATAATGAGTGAATAGACTGCGGGGCACAAAGGACCTGTCATGAGACCAACATTTCTACAGCGCCCTCCAAATTCTCCTTGTGTGTGTACTGGGGCATATGGATGGACAGAGACAGGACAAGACAGGACAACACCTGCCTAGCAGCTTGCTGTCACCAGGCAGGAACACATGGGGAAACCACAGGAGGCTAGGGAGAAGCACACTCCAGGAAAGGACTACAGTGCCCAGGGGTCTGAGTAGCTGAGTCTTGAAAACTCTTCAGGACTTTTAAGTAGAGGACAAGGAGATAATGTAGGCTGAGTCTCAGGAGCTGGGAAGATGGGGCAGTGGGGGTCAAGGTAAACAGACAGGCAGCAGGCATGGAGTGGCAAGCGTGTGGCAGTGCTGTCTATGCCAAGCACAAAGACCAGCTCTTTTCTCTGCTGACTAGGTACAAACAACTGCTGTAGGAGGACAGCACAGATAACATTTTGTTTTAGAGGAAAACAGCATAAATGGGAAGCTACATGGACACAAGCAAGTAAGCAAAAGACTGGTGCATGATTTAGCAGAGACGAAGAGAAGCAACAGATTTGAAAGACTTTTCTAGGTGCAAACAGCTAAGCTGCTAGATGAAAGATGTGGAAGGGAAAGGAGCCAGAATCCACTCCCTGAGGGTCACCCACTAAATCCATGCGGCTGCAATGAACAATGGGGGAAGGCAGAGGGAGGACCTGGAAGCACCCCCAATTCAGAGCTCAGCCCTGAGCTCACACTTACCTCGTAGCAAGTGTCAGCATCCAAACACGAGTACACATCCCGCTGCATGGACAGCATATCCTGCAGCAATGCCCTCCAGTGCGACTCACTCACGGGAGGCTGCCTGTGGAGAGAAGACAGCTCAGGAAACAGCTGGAGCCTTCTGGCAGCTCGACAGTCCAGGGATCAATGAGGATAGCTCTCTTCAATTCTTAGTGAAAAGCTTGGACTACGAAGAGGAGCAGTGAGGCAGTTTGCATCATGGATAATGTTGTGACCAAGCCAACCTGGCACTGGCCACCTGGACACAGCACTAGAAAAGCATCACATACTCCATGTGGCCAAGCGGAGGGGAGTGTCCATGTGGAACACAGTACTATGAGCTTGCAGTGACAAGGCCCAAAAAGTACTGCTCTGCCCACTCCACCTCTGCTGAACAGGGCAGGGCAGGGCAGGACACATAGGAGTCTTTGACCTCAGCAGAACCTTCAGGACTTCCCAACCACAGGCCACACTGCTTCCATCTGAAAGGAAGTACCTGCAGCTAGCCAGCCAGCAGGGCGACCAAAGAGCACTCATGGTCGCAGTCCCAGCTAGACTCACAGCAACTCAGTGTGACACACAGAGTGCCCTCACAGCCATCTGTTTCCAGTGACAACCTAGAAACAGGGTAGCTGGAGACACTACCATACCTGGCTTAGGAGAACGCCTCCTGCGTCTCTTTCGTAGTGAGCTCACAGGTGCGGACTCCAAGGCCCCTCAGTGGCATGCCCCAGACCACATGCCAGCAAAGCCAAGCCTTTGCCCTGCAGCCCTCAGAGCTCATTCTCAGCCCTTCAGTCATGGGGGGTGAGGCCCTGGGCCTCTGGAAACCATTTGGGTTGCTCTGCACCCATACAGAGTAGGCAATGTGCAGTCAGACTCCCTGGAAGCCAGGCCTGGTGGCAGACACCTCCAGAGCGCTAAGGCTAGAGGATGGCAAGTTCAAGCCCAACCTAGGTAACTTAGTGACTTGGTGCAAGCCCATCTCAAAATAAAAAGTGGGGTGTAGGTCAACATATAGCCCCTGATTTCAATCCCAGTACTACAAAGAAAAAAAAAGGGGGAAGAAAAAAGAAAAGGGAAGCAAGATTTTGCTAATAATTCACAGTCTAATGATGTGATCGTAGATTAAACCATTTATTATTCCTGAATTAATGCTCTTCTCTCAAGGACACCTCAGGAAGGGGTGAGTGAAACAGAGGCATTACAGGAAGATTCTCCTTAACAAAAACTCCGCTCAATTACCTATTTGGGTTGAGATAAAACTTCTGAGTTTCAGACTCAGTTACGAGCAGTAACTTATTCCAGAATATATATATATGCCCAATTTTTCTGGGACATTATCAAGTAGCCAATGTGTGAGTCTGGGTGTAGATGCACTGTGTGCTTCCTGAGCCTTTGCACACGCAGTGAAGAAGGCTGTGCAGGGGCAGTGCCCAGTTTCCATCTTCCCTGAATCCCCATGGGAGACTTAGGCCAGCCTGTCTCCCAGATCCCTCCACCTCCTGAGACCCCTCTACCTCCTGTCCTCGCCATCTCTCTGTTGTCCTGATTCTGCAGAACCATCAAGCTCACTCAATACTTAAAAGGAGATTGTTATGTTTGGCAATTACCAACTAAATGGTATTTCTTTTACATGAATGTTTCTTTTGCCTTATGAAATACTTTAAAAACATTACTATTTCCAATTTCTGTGCATTAAAAAGTCATAGCCTGTGCTTCTATAATAATTTATTACTAGGGTCAGGGAAATAGCTCAGTGGCTTATGCTCCTGCCTAGCAAGTGCAAGGTCCTGAGTTCAATCCCCAGTACCAAAAAAAAAAGTTATTGCAATGGAAAAAGTATGTAGTGGGGGTAATTCCTGTGAAAAACATAGGTTGTCCTGTTTTGTTTTGTTTTGTTTCACTGGTATTGGGGATTGAACTCAGGACCTCGCACTTGCCAGGCAGGTGCTTATGATACTGAGCTATCTCCACGGCCCACAAAACATAGTTTTAAGGACATTTTTTCCTCAAAATTTTGTTTATTAGCTTAGATTTGGAAATAAGGTCTTACTATGTTGCCCAGTCCAGCCTCAAACTCTCAAGCTCAAGTGATCCTCCTGACTCAGCCTCCTAAGTAAATGGAACTGCAAGGATAAGCCACCAGGCCCAGCTTCTCTTAAAGGTTTAAACAAGCTTATACTTCATCTGCCTGCAGCATTTTATATTACACAAAAATACCTTATGTAATAAGACATAAGAGAAAAATTATTTTTCAACACGCAAATGTATAAAACACAATATATATGTGAGTATCCCAGAATAATTCACAGAATGTTTCCCCTATTGTGACCCTGGTTCTTGAAATCTTTGGGGGGCCCCTTCAGATGGGATGTGCAGGCAGGGGAGTCACAGCAAGCTTGACAAAGCAGGTGCCTGACCCATAGCAGCCTGATCGAGTCAGAGCTGGGTGCTGGCTTGCTGAATATAAGTCTCTCTGCACAGCTGTTCCTCTGGAAGCCATCGACACAGGGACAGATGGTGGTAATGTGTTTGCACACATGGCTGGCCCTGAGTGGAGGTTCTAATTAAAATAAATTATAATACATTATTTATAATGGCCCTTTTCAGAACACACTCCGTAAATAAGAACCAAGAGCAGGATTTGAAGAAATTAAACAAGGGGCTCGTACTGCATGGAGAGATTCCTGAACATAAACAGCATCGGTCACAGCTTTGGAAGAGAACTGGGTGATAGGGAGAAGCAATATTATACTGAAAATGGAGAAACCAGAATGTGTGATCCACTCAAGCAAGCACAAGACTAGAGCCTTGAAGGCCAAGCCACGGAACACACACAATTAGTGTTCACTTTAAGCTGGTTGCTTCGAAGACAGGCTACACTCTCAATGCTGTTCATGAAAGGGATCCTGAGCAGTGGGAATGACCTCGGGGATATAACAAGGAACGGAGTGGAAGGGTGATGGGGAGCCAGCAGGCTCTCTACTGGGGACCAGCTGCAATCACTCGCAGAAATGCGAGCAGCACAATGACTGCAGGGAAGCCTGAAACTGTGGTGCCCTACGCATCACTCCCAAAGGCACAGCATGGCACTGCTGAGTAGATGTCCCATCAGAACATATGTGGGCTGTGGCCTGCACTGAGGGTGGGGGTTGGACGTAAGGCTCATATATCATTAACCACGCAGGCAGCTAGAGGATGGGCAGGCCTGGGAGAAACAGACAAAGAGCTCGCAAACCTTAGGGAGAAATCAAACAGGCTCTCCTAGCAGATGGGACCCGGCTAGGTGTAGCCAATGCACCTGCCCCCCTGGGTTTGCTACTGCCTGCCTTGATACTAGGAGCTCACACTGACCACTGCAAGTGCACCTACTTACCTTGAAGTACCCTTCAAATTTGTTGCCAGTTTTTCTACAAAACAATCTGTTAGTGCCTCAAAATTGATTGATAGTAATCCTTACAAAATTCTAGATGGCAACACTTGACAAGCTGACCCTAAGGTTCATCCGGTCATGGGCAGCCCTATAATTAGCTAAACAAGGGGCTGGGGAGATAGCTCAGTTAAATGAGAGCTTGCCTGGCAAGCGCAAGGGCCTGAGTTCAATACCCAGTTCCGAAAAAAAAAAAGAAGAAGAAGAATAACAATTAGCTAAACAAATATGACAACAAAGTCAAGAGTCTAATATTACCTAATTTCAAGACTTACGATATACCTACAAAAAAACAAATACAATGTGCTATGGGAAGAAAGACAAATTAATGGAGCAGAACAAAAATTCAAAAGTAGGCTCTCACATATATGGACAATTGATTTTCAACAAGGTTACAAAGGTAATTCAGTAGTGAGAAGACAAGAAACGGTGTGGAAATATTCAGATAAAAGAAAAATATTTAATCCATATTTTGCACAATAAACAAAAATAAACTCAAAATGGATTAAGAATCTAATTATAAGTAGAAAACTAACAATTTTGCTAGACAAAGTAAATTAGAGGCAACATTTTAAAAGAACTGAAAAGAATTTGATTTTTGAAGTACAATTTCAAAACAAAGGCCAGAGACAAAAAAAATAAATGGAAGGAATAACTGTAAAGCACATACATGGAACAAGGAACACAGACAGTGATCATATGTGAAAACTCAACCCAGTAAGAATGCAACCAACTTGGCCTTTTGGAATGGCCAAAGCAAGGGCCAGGAGATGGCTCAGTAGAATAAGTACTTGCCTGGCAAGTGCAAGGCCTGAGTTCAGTCTTCAGTTCCAAAAAGAAAATAGAATGGACAAAGCATAGGGAGATGTAGATTAGCTTAGGAAAGAGAGCTTCCACATTGTTACTGAAATGCAATTAATGCTAGAAGTGGACATCACTACATAGGTGTTACAATCACTACCCTTAAAAGACTAGCCATACCTGGTATAGATAAGGATGGACAGCAACTGAAACTCTCCTGGATACTAAGGGAAACAGGACAGATACCTTGGAAAGCAGTGGGCTGATTCTGTTGCTATTGTTACTTAAGCACTACAGGTCTCTGCCTCTCCACTTCACTGTTTTATTCAAGAGAAATGCAAGCGTAACCCATACAAAAACTTGTACACATAAATGTCAATGTCTAAAACAGCCCAAGTGTCCTTAAACATAGGTGAATGGATAAATGGAGTAAGATAAACCTGTACATTATTCAGCAAAAAGGTTTAATAAGGTACTGATTCATGATATGACACAGATGAAAATAATTAGATAAGAAGCCAAGAAAAACAACATTTACACCAATCTAGTAGCTGTGAAGCAGTGCATGAAGGAAAAGGGAAGAGACCAACAGTAGCTACTAGGAGGTCAGGCTGATGACAAGCAGGGGTGTGGGGGGAAACTATAAAGAAGCAAGAGGGACATCAAGGGCAATGGCACACCTGTGCAGGACTGTACAGGCACACATCAGAACCTATCAAACTGAGCCCTTCAAATATGTGCAGCTGATCCCCCCCCCAGCTAGAATCCACCCATGCTGTCTGAAGAGAAGCATCTGCACAGAGCTATGACACAGAGGCGGGTGTGCCCCCTCATGAACTCACTTTCGGCCTGTGTGCCTGGCCAGCCTCACCATCAGCTTGCGTGCCTCTTCTGCGTCGCAATGCGTGTCTTTAACAAAGGAAATAGGCTTCTCAAGTCCATGCTTCTCCAAAAGCTCTGACACACTGGAGGCAGAAGAACTGGTAAAAATCTTGCTACCAAATAGAAGCAGTCAAAGAAGCTTAAGCACATATGTGATACCTTGGTCTTTAGTATTTAAGATAGGTATAATATAATGCAACATAATTTTATGTATGTGTTACATTTATTCTAACAACAGAGCTCTTAATTATGTAGTAAACCTTATTTTTCCCTACTAGCTTTATCTTTAATTCTTAAACTACTTTTTTTCCTTAGTACATGTCTGCCATTTTTACCGATGACATTCATCATAGGGAATTTTTTTCCCCATAGGGAATTTATAACCTTACATAGTACATCTTATTCTTTTCTCCCATTTTTCTCCTTCCTATCACATCTCCCCTTCCCCTTTACAAAATTTCCATTTTTTTTCTTTTTTTATACATATTTGGACTAAATAGCATATTTTTAAAGGATGATGTGTCTGTCTCAAAATATTTTTTCACCAACTCCCTCTGTTCTCAAAGCACCTAGTCAGCAAGTGTACAAGTTCAATGCCCAGCTTTACCTCCTAACAATTATATGTCACCAAGCAGATAAGACTGCAGGGCTGCTGGAAAAGCAAGCAGCAGAGTGTCAAAGGAAAAGAGGCCAGTCTACCACTCAGCTGGCTGATCAGCACCAGGAACAGATTGCAAAACTACAGCGTGTAATGGGCCAGGGTTGGCACCTTCCACCCCTCGCCTCCAGATCACACATCACTGCCCATGGCAGAGTGAGCAATGAGATTTGTAATTCAGCCAAAACAGGTTTCCCAAGTGAGACCACCTGATGTTATGCACAAGAAAATATGTGCCAGCTGGGCGTGGCTATGAGGAGGAAATGAAGACTTTTTTTGTTTTGGGGGGATAGATGATTATTTTTGGGTTTTTGTGATAGGGTCTCATTATGTAACTCAAGATCACCTTGAACTCACTTTGTAGCCCAAGCTGGCCTCAAACTCACAGTGATCCTCCTGTTTCAGCCTCCCAAGTGCTGGAATTATAGGTATGCCCACCAGGCCAGCTAACGCTCTATTTTAAAATGTGAGCATATTGTGCTGAGCAGTGACCACCAACCACAGGACACGACTGTCTCACTGAGGTACAGACATAACCATCAAGACCTGGTCACACAGACACAGTGAACCAAATCACACCTGCATTTCCTGGGGGCTCCTTGAGATCTTCGGGTCCCATTTTGGGAACAGAGGACTTGAAAATCTGTGCACAGGGACTCTGTACTGCCTCAACCATTAAGTGCCAGCCATGCAACACTGGGGCTTGCTGGGGCTGAGTGGGAAGGACAAGGCAGCTCACAGGAACAACCTGGGTTCCTACACGTCTTAAACATGCCTGTGCTACATCATAGCACAGGATATTGAAAATCAGGCTAGCAGCCGGGTGTGGTGGCGCATGCCTGTAATCCCAGTACTTGGGAGGCTGAGGCAGGAGACTATTGGGAGTTTGAAACCAGCCTGAGTTACAAAGTGAGCTTAAGGCCAGCCTGAACTGCATAGTGAGACCCTGTCTCAAAAAGACAAAAAAAAAAAAGAAAAAGAAAATCAAGCTAGGAACAAACAGAAGTCCTAAGGAAACCAAACAGTTCATTCCCCACAATCACATGTTATGACACACAGAAATATACTATAGAAATGATCCCTGGAAGTGTAGCCTTGACACACAGAAATATTCAAATCCCTTAAATGCAACTTAAATGGCCGGGGAGATGGCTCAGTGGAATAAGCACTTCCCTGGCAAGTGCAAGGGCCTGAGTTCAATCCCCAGTTCTGCCAAAAAAAAAAAAAAAGCGACTTAAAATGTTTTCATACCTTCTTTGAGCAGGTAAAATTTCTCTGATTACTGGACTCCAGATTACATTGCACAGTATACTTAACTGAACTGAATTGATGGCTACATATAATTTCTATAATATATACATATTAAAAGAACAGAGTTTATAATATTCTTTTATTTATAATATTTAAAAATAATATACTTGTATGTCTAAAATAGCTAAAGGAAATTACTAAATGGCCAATGAGGAATATTTCAGTCTCCCAGACAGCGAGCTCAAAGTTTTATAACAGGGAAGAAGATCACTACAGTTACAGGCAGGTTCTGCACAGTGTGGAGCGTAAGAGGAGAACACGCGGTCCTCCCTGCTACTTGCAGCAACTGCTGCACGAGTTCATTTTTCCTACCAGGGACTCAAATGTTGGCTCTAATATAAATCTGTGACTGCCTAAGTTGGCTGTCATGGCAGAACGCTGGCTTCACAGGTCACCCCACCAGGAAATGGGGGATGCAGAGTGGACAGAGGCTGTGAGTGCTGAGGCCACACTCCTCTCATTACCAATCCACTGCAGTGAGGTGGAAGGACAGCCATGCAGACCGGGGTCCGACAAAGTGTAGGCTGTGGGAACAACACTGACCAACTGAGTGCCGCCACAGAGCCACTACAGGGCCTGCCCTCACCTGAGAATCCGCTCCAGCTGGTCCACCATGTCATGAAGCACTGAGGTTACCTGTGTCTTTTGACTAAACAATAAAGAAAAAGAAAATTAAAAATAATTTTAATAAAATACAACACTCCATTAAGTGGAAAAATGATTTTTTTCTGATGTTTCACACATAACACGTTACAGAAGGGTGTCGGGCTCATCTGAGTTCATTCAGTTTTCATGTGCAACAGACCAAACTGAAAGGGCCTGGGCAGATCATTCCTTAGGGCACAATAACAGCAGTGTTTTCTGAGATGCTCTGGTTGAGCTCTTTGAGGCAAAAAAAGAATTCTAAATCAGCTGCTCTGTTTCTTTTTTCAGAAGTAGTAAAAGGCAAGCCCATGATTTATCCTTGCTCCCCCAGGTCTGGCTGCCCCACTGCGAGCCCCGTGTGCTGCCCTGAGGAGGTAGACACAACAGTGCAGGGAGTGTTCCCCCTAGACCCGATGAAGCCATCTCCTTCAACTGTGAGGAATCAGGGAGGAGCAAGACATCAGAGAGGTCATGGCTGCAAGGCCTTGACGCAAAAAAGCAAAGCCACAGGATGCCAGACACAGCAAATTAAATCAATATCATGAAAAAAGACACAAATAAGAACATCCCTGGGGTGCAGTGTGGCCAGGACATCGCAGTAAACAGGGTTCTTGCAAAAACTACAGCAACGATAAGCAGCAGCTTCCAACCCTTGCCACAGAGGACCATATGTGCCTGGCTCCAAGCAGCTTCTAAAGCTCAGTCTTGCTGAATTCCAGAAAGGCCCAAGTAAAACTCCATACCTAGACCTGAGCATCTGTTACTGTCCTGATGCAAACACAGAGTGTCATTACTGGTCAAATGATCAGTCTGCCCTGGGCTAGTTCTAGAAAATACCACAAGCAGTTCACATAGACAACATGGGCTTTTTAACCAGGTTTCAGGCTGTGAACCACAGGGATAAGAGGGTAGATTCTACGAACGGCTTTCATGGGACAATAGTTAACCTGAATTGCCATTAACAATTCACTCAGCAGTCAGGTTTTAAAAATCATCATTCTGTAGATTCATCATAGACACAAAAGAATACAGTGTACTTTGTAGCAACTGTAATCACAAGTGTATGGCTACACACTTTTTTAGCCTGATGGCACATGCTACCCAGGAGCTTAACTAGGGTACATCAATGACTGTCCTTCTGCAGGCTTCACTGAGTAAACTTAGGAACAAGACCAGGCTCCCACTATTGCAGGAAGAGCCTGCTGCCTGCTCTGGCTCATGGGCACTGCCAGGGTGGAGGCCTGTATGCAGTTGCCTAGGGACAGCATGAGAATTCTCGACTGAGGGCGATGACTGCCACACGGCCTCATGGTGAGCTCACGTTTTCTGCCCCACACTGCCTACCTAAGGCGTCCGTTCTCAGAGCCTCACTGGCCTGTGGCAGTGCCAGCCTGGATTGGCTGCACCTTTACAGTAACAAGAGATGCTGAGTTTGCAGTGACTCCCCTCCCATGTCAGGCCCCGAGCCAGACTGCAGGCAGGAGTACTTGGCACAATACTCCATCCAGCTTTGCTTTCAGTAAGCCCATGCTTTCTTTGTTTTCTTTTTAATTTAAAAAATGATAGGAATATAAACAGAGAAGGGAATAGATTGAGATAAAAGAAAGTCAATAGTGATATGAAATTGAAAAATTAACACGTAACAACATAAGCATATTATTTTACAGGAGGTAGGTAGGCAAAGATGAAAAATTACCTATCAAAGAATATGCTTTTATGAAGACAGGCCTCTAAGGGAGAAAATTGGCAACTGTCTCATATCTTTGATAAATCTGACAGTTGCCTGACTTCAGTTGTGTTCATACATCCTATTTAATAATTAGAAAGAGATTGAGTCCCTTTGGACTCTTTTGTTTTACTATTAGATCTTTTCAACCATTTCTTTTTCTAAATGTCACTAACTTCTTACAGCTAAAAGATTAATTTATAAAATATCTTGTATTCTGTATTTGTTGTTCCCTTCATGGTGTTAAGAAACATGTTCTTCTATTCCCTGTAATAACTAAAAGTTCAGCCTATACAGTAGTCAGATTCAGGTGAACAATTTCAAAATGACTGCTTCAGAAAGGATGCTGCAAAACCAGTAACTTTTAGGGCCTGCCAAATAGCTCAGTGGATTAAATCACCTGCTTAGGCAGATGCAGGGACCAGGGTTCCATCCCCAGTGTGCCACACCAGGCCCGCCACTGGAGCACGCTGAGACAGCAATTGAGACTGAGTGTGGGAGGCTGAAAACAGGAGGATCACTACAGTCTAATCTGTGTAGTGAGACCCTGTAAACCCTGTACATTTAAAAAAACAAACCCAGCAACTTCATACTACATCACATTAGGGTACATAAAGCCAGGTGGTAGAGCATGAGTAACGCCACTTTCATTAGCTAGGATAATGGCAGTCAGACCTCAATTAACTAGTCAATTTCACCTTTAATTTTCTTTTTTACCTTTTAAGTTAGAAACAAAAAATGAGTTGATGAAATAATATTATGTTAATAGGAAAAAATTAATCTTTAACTGTAAATCTTTCACCTGATTTCAGTACTACTAAAATGACTGCATAAACAATTATTTCACAGTGATTTTAAAACTGGTGATTATTTTAATCTGTTTCATTAAAAAAAAACTACTTTCTTGAAAAAAAAGACAGTGTTAAGAACAAAGGAAAAATAGGGCCGGCGGTATAGCTCAGCGGACTAAGCGCTTGCTTAGGTAAGCGCAGCAGCCAGGGTTCGATCCCTGCTTCCGCGTGCCGCGCCGGCCCTGCCTTTCGGGTGCACTGAGCTGGTGATGGGGTCCGGGCGTGGTGGCGCACGCCTGTAATCCCAGCAATAGGGAGGCAGAAAGCTGGAGATCACTATGAATGTGGGCTGCATAGTGAGACCCTGTGTACCAAAAAAAAAAGAAAAGAAAAGAAAAACCTAAAAAAAAAAGAACAAAGGAAAAGAGAAAGCAGAATAGGGAAGTGTCTTGTCTAAATATTTTTTTTGCAAATGAAATTGATAAGCAGAGCAGTTAAACAAAGTGGCTAGAGTCACAAAGGCATAAAGGACAGTTTGAGTTTCCATACAGTGCCCTTTCACATGCTGTGAGGGCCATAGATCCTTCTCCAGATGTACAACTTACAGTATGCACTAGATTTAAAAAGACAGTAGAGGAATGTTTGTTACTTGGCTTCCAAAAAAGAAAATAAAATTTGATTTGCACACAACCAAATAATCTAAAAGAATGCCATATAAATTACCTCTAAATAAAAAGCACTTAAAAACTATAAACATTCATCCATTGCTACTTAAAAAGATCACTATAGGTAAGCAGCAAGGACAAAAAATTCACAAATACCTCGTAAGTATGAAAAATTCTTAGTTAAAACATAACAGAAAGCCAAATAGATCTACAAATCCACTT
The DNA here is from genome assembly GCA_004027165.1 of Ctenomys sociabilis. Taxonomy (NCBI): domain Eukaryota; kingdom Metazoa; phylum Chordata; class Mammalia; order Rodentia; family Ctenomyidae; genus Ctenomys; species Ctenomys sociabilis. The sequence goes on from PVKA01042061.1 coordinate 15,645, forward strand.
TTTAAAAGCGTTCTTTGTTGGGCTGGCAGATAGCTCAGCAGACTAAAGCGTCTACTTAGGCCAGGGTCTGATCCCCAGTATGCCAGCCCCACCCCTGGGGCACACTGAGACAACAATTGATACTGGGCATAGTGGCGCGCACCTGTAATCCCAGCAACTGGAAGGCTGTAAACAGGAGGATCACTACAAGTCCAATCTATGTAGTGAGACCCTGTAGACCCTGTACTAAATAATTGTTTTTTAAAAGTATTCATTGTTGTGGTGGTGATATTTTTTGCTTAAAGGGACAATTGTCAAATTTAACACAATTATAGCACAATAATAATTGTAATTAAAAATTTAGAAGTTCCTGTATACTGGTAAAAGAACAAGTCTGCCAACAGACAACAGGGCAACTCATGATTTCATTTTCTTTTTATACACTTTGAATTTTTCCCAAACACTCTAAGATACATATTTGGGAAAGCAGTGTTTTAACTGTCAGAACAAAGGGCAGCCACAGCAGCTCCTTACCCGGGCCCTCTCTGAGGCAGGCATTCCAGGATGTCATAGCAGAGAGGGAGCTGGTCGCTACGTGTGCAGCTGTAGATGCACTCAAGCGCTGTGGCCATCAGCTCGTTCTCATCAGGGATAATTTTTTGTGGTAGCTAGGGAAAAGAAAGCACATCGTGCCGAATGTCAGTAGATTGAATCTCCCTAGCCAAGAACTGCTGTCAGTAGAATATTAAATACTGTAATTAATCAGCCACAGAAACAAATTTTTATTTTTCTTTAGTTTACAGACCTTGGGGTCTTTAATAATTCTAAATGAAATCACACTTTAATTAAGAATCAGCTAGAAAAGATCATTTGTAACCCATAGCTCTGCATCTGCTGAAAACACTCTTCAATTTATGACCCACTCAAGATAAAATAAGAAAAGCACAATGAATTAAAAAGGCAATTCAGAGCGTGCCGGGCCGTGGGGGCGGCATGGAGGCACCGGCGGCCGCGCTCGCGCGGGGCGGCGGGCGCTCCCTGCCCAGGCGTCCGGCCGGTGCCAGGCTGTGCTGAGCCCTCGCCGCCTGTGTCCGCAGGCGCCATGCTGGCCTGGCGGGTGGCGCGCGGCCCGTGGGGGGCCCTGCGCGGGGCGGCGGGGGCGCGGCCGGGCCGGGGGCGCGCGCTCGGGGCCCTGCCTTCCGCCGCCCGCGGTCCCGGCTGCCCGGCGTGGCTGCGGCCCGCCACACTCGGCCTGCGCCTGCCGGGGCCCGGCTCGCTTCACCACGGCTCGGAGAGCCGCGGCGCCAGCGCCGCTAACACGTATGAAAATCCATGGACAATTCCAAATATGTTGTCAATGACAAGGATTGGCTTGGCCCCAGTTTTGGGCTATTTGATTATTGAAGAAGATTTTAATGTAGCACTAGGAGTTTTTGCTTTAGCTGGTCTCACTGATTTGTTGGATGGATTTATTGCTCGAAACTGGGCCAATCAAAAATCAGCTTTGGGAAGTGCTCTTGATCCACTTGCTGATAAAATACTTATCAGTGTGTTATATGTTAGCTTGACCTATGCAGATCTTATTCCAGTTCCACTTACTTATATGATAATTTCAAGAGATGTAATGTTGATTGCTGCTGTTTTTTATGTCAGATACCGAACCCTCCCAACACCGCGAACGCTAGCAAAGTATTTCAATCCTTGCTACGCTACTGCTAGGTTAAAACCAACATTCATCAGCAAGGTGAATACAGCGGTCCAGTTAATCTTGGTAGCAGCTTCTTTGGCAGCTCCAGTTTTCAACTATGCTGACAGCATTTATCTTCAGATACTATGGTGTTTTACAGCTTTCACTACGGCTGCTTCAGCTTACAGTTATTACCATTATGGTCGGAAAACTGTTCAGGTGATCAAAGACAGATGAAAGCCACCATCACGTTAGCAGGGAAGCAGCGGAGGTGGATGATGGCAGCAGCGCCAGCAGAAATCCACATGGGCTTCCCGTGCTCATGCTCACCCTGCAGAGGGACCTGC